>JAQFZY010000491.1:0-26816 GCA_034696285.1 Hypogastrura burkilli | reverse complement strand
GGCCAATTTTTTTTTGAAATTTTTTTGTCCAATAGTTAGTAGATCTGGGGGGTAGGCCTATCAAAATTCGAAACTTCATTTTTCCCGGCCACCCTAATGCTATACATACTGATTACCTGGCTCGTATAGACAAGTTCCACTGTATGCATATCAGTCAGGTCTCAGATCCGTGAGCTAAAATGCCTCCACCCACCCACCACAGCTATATCATACCTATCTAGTATGTACT
This sequence comes from Hypogastrura burkilli, assembly GCA_034696285.1. Taxonomy (NCBI): domain Eukaryota; kingdom Metazoa; phylum Arthropoda; class Collembola; order Poduromorpha; family Hypogastruridae; genus Hypogastrura; species Hypogastrura burkilli. The sequence goes on along the minus strand of JAQFZY010000491.1, from coordinate 26,587 downwards.
ACAGCATTACGTCAGGGCATGACGAAAGGAGGAAGCGACCCTCCCTCCCCTTACCTTCGGAATACATAGGAAACCCACACGCATCTCGCCTTCTCGCCCATGAGAAAAATAGAAAGTTTGGTGAGCAGGCCAGCAACGAAGGCTTGGAATGAATTTGTACAGAGAATAGCCTTCCTTCCCATTCCCAAGCTCTCAGACGCAGCGCCCAGACAGAACCAGAAAGTGGTAAATGTTTGTCGAGTACAAAGCTCCTTCACCGTTCCCTTCACTCCGCAAAATACTGAGTCGTACTCCGTTTGTGAACAAGTATGTTGTACTGTCCTAAAGTCGACGCCTAAATACCCTCCAAACTAGTCCCGAGTCAACTCATCATGAAATGCTGAGAACTTCCTTCAGAATCCTAGAATGAGTAGGTTCCGGTGATTTGGCTCAAGTATTAATAATTCCCTGCAGGGATCCTGGCCTGGCCCGAGGAGTGCCAGGAGTCGTAGAGTACATAGAGCACTAAATGCCTGGTAAATACCATCTCGAGAGCCAGCTCTCACTTTCTATTCTATTGAGGTAGGGAACTGTGCCCGTGTTGTCTGGTAATGTTAATTTACGCAATTACTCTAATTTTTCCAACTTTAGTTCACCCTCCTCAGCCTCCATCTTCGATTCCTGCTCCTAGTGGCATGTACACCGTGCTTAGAGCAAACCCTGCCCCATAAGTCCTTGGACAACTTCCTACGGACTCTCTCATTAGAAGTGCTACCTTTCTTTTGAGCTGGTCCTAGTGTATCAGAACCTCATTCCCAGTTTCCTCTTAGTCTAATTCGAGACTGTAACCTTACTTTTGTAACTTGGCTTTCACTTGTGTTGGCACTCGTGGCTGTCCTATAACCTCATTCCCAGTTACCAGTGTAGACTAATGTGGGGCTGTAACCTTACTTTTCAAACCTCTTTCCGCTGCATAATAGGTACTGCCTTGCCTATAGGCTATAGAGTGTAGGGGAGAGGGTATGACAGACCCCTAGCCTTATGTCCTAGGTCCTTTCCAATCGCAATCTACAGTCAATTCTCTCCAAGTAAACTCTTCCTCTTACGTATTCACAGCTTTTTTTTTCTATACCTGTAAAATGTTAATGTTGGGAGAATGTGACTAAAGGAGGAGGACGTCTAGTCTTTGGTCTTCAACTAATTTCTAATTTCCAATGGTGGTGTGCGGAGTAGAATAGTGTGACCTTATGAATAGAAATGCCTTTTTTACGTTGGCCCAGTCAGTCCAGGTAACGTATCGATTGCCCGTTCCCGTGGTTCTGATTCTGATCCCCTTTCAGCAAGACACGTATTATTGATGTTGATGACCCATAACGCGTTGCGTATTAAGTCATTGATTTTTTAAAAGTAAGTCGTAGGTAATATATGTCCTATCTCGTACTCGTACGTATGCTAAATGTGAACCATGACGTTCAAGAAAGGCCTTTGAAACTATAAAATGTGTGATTCATCCTCTTAAGGGTTTGGCTGGACTTTTTAATTAGGTTGATTCTTTGTACTTTGGCTTGGCTGTGTGCTGTGTTCTGTATTATACTGTACTACCTACATACTAACTATTACACACGGGTGAGGTAAGATAGCAGATAACAGGTCACGTATTTCAAGTCATATACATACATTATCAAGACCATGATATGACCCTAACTTGCAAGTCACTACTAGGCATGCTTACGCTGACACTGCGATCCTGAGCCTGAGTCCTCTGAAACCTAAATCCTAATTCCTAGATGAACTAAATTAGTCCTCTACTGGCTCTCCTGAATACTTGTGATAATATACGGTGTAAACCGACACGAGGTGAGGGAGCTATAGCTAAATGAGTTTCATCCTTAGCTTTAGCTAGCTTCTCTAGTTGTTTTGTTAAACTTTGCCCCTTGAGATTATCAAAGGATTAGAGTTCATATTTCGTGTTATCGAACTTATTGGAACGATGTGCTACTACATATGTAGGTAGAGGTAGGTGTAGATGTAGAGTGTATAGCAAAGGCATAGGAAACGATACAAGCAGACAGGAGACACCGCTAGTCCCAGACTAATAGGAGTCCAATTTACTGTTAGGAACATTGTCTAGTACCGTCTAGGATCTCAACAAGCCTATTTGATGCACTTGTAACACTTAGCTAAACATTTCTTTCTAGATATTAGTTTAATTTATAAATTTCCCTGAAACAGGTCGAACCTTTCCTGTCCCAATAGATACTAGAGCGTGCTGTAAATGCGGAAAAACTAAGGGTAAAAGTTAAAGTTAATCCTGTGCCGGTGCCGGGCTTAAGCTCAAATCACATTTAATTTATTGGTTCATGTGTTAACTCCATTTTCCTTGTGTATGTAATACATACTTCCCTGTGAATGTTTGTTGCATTAAAACAAATTAGTTAGATGGACCCATTTAGGTAAATACAAAATTGGGCATAGTCCAACCTGTTATTAGTTTAGGATTTAGGACTTTATTTTGATGAGATGGTTGTGTGGCACGTGTGACGTGTGGCACTTATATTTTTATTGATTTGTAAGTACCAACGGGTAATTGTGAGACACTAAAAGAGTTGGTATGCATTTGTTTCAGTTTTCAGTGCAAGGAGCCACGTAAGTTTTATCGCAATTTAGAGGAATGTCATTAATAATCCGTTACCCTTCTTTCCAGCAATGTGTGTTTTAATCTACATACGCGAAACACTGAACAAATTATGAAATTTTATGGAATTTTACCAAATGCCCCAATGTTCTGTGTCTACAAAATGAAATGCTGCACAGCTAAATGCCAACGTGCATTGGCGATGACTAGCCGTTCATTCAATTTGAACATCAAGATACATGCTCTTCATTGACAAGAAGTGACTTCGCTTATTATCTTCAAAATGGCGCGTGTCATGTGCCCGCAAAGGAGTTTGATGTGGAATGTGGATGTGCGCTATGATAAGTACCTTGTTGTGGTGTCATATGTACTCCAATTGTAATTATATCCTTACAAATGAAAACACCTTATACATATATTATTATGTATGAGATGTGCTACGTGTAACTGAGAGCAAGAGACCTAGTATAACCGCCGCGGTATACAAATCTTAACACTTCCTTTCCTTGTATTTTTTCTTTAATTACATGTAATATGTTTTCCGGCTTGATTGAATCTTAATTAGGGATAATTGTGTCGTAAAGACGTACGTATTTTTGCAAGTATTAGTATATAAGTACATACATAGAAAAACAAATCCTTTCCAGTGGAAGAATCCAACGTACAATGTCCTGCCAGTAAGGAATTAAAGTTGCGACATAAAGTACTAGGTAAATATTAATACTCTTCCTTTCTCTATGTATAAGACTTACCTATAGTATTGTACTTAAGTAAATGTAAAATTCAAAGAATTTTTCAGTTCCAGTTTGAAGACGCGAGGATTCACGTACACAAAGCCAGAAGTAGAAATCTCACTATATTTGAGTAACTAATCTTAAGTATAACGTTATAAGTATTGTCTGCGTTTTAGACCAAAAGGTTTTAATCTTCTGGTTGGCTACTGGCTACATATATGTACTACATATACCCACATACATACATACAACAGATACTGACTTTGGACAGATATAATTTAATTGTTCTTGTTGTTTCTTCTTTAATAGTGGTTGAAAATCAGGATTTAAGAAGTTAGGTACTAATTAATGTGCTTCGTGTTTCCAATTCCCAATCGTGTATCGTGTGATACCTACTGTGGTGGGAGCTTGAAATCGATACATAGTAATTCGGTGTAGAAGCATAGGTACTTGTCTACGACTCTTAATGTCTTAATAGTAGTATTAATCTTACTTTCCCCAAAAAATGATAGGGTTTGTATGGAATTTATATGCATAGAGACTGTATTTGGAATTTGGAATTTATTGCCTACCAATTTCTTTCGAAGCTTGTTGCTGAGCAGATGCGTGCATGGTCCGCTTGCATGTACTTTGGTCCATAGGTTTTAGGATCTAATGTCCGCTATTTATACTTAGTGAGGCCTGCTTATCGTTACATATATATATATATATATATATATATATATCTTATAAATAAGATGACTTCTTCGGGGCTCCTCCAATTGTACAAAATGAAACAAATGCCATGCCAATTATGATTACAATTTTGTATTTACAAAACTATGACAATGGGAAACAGGAACTGAATGAAAACAAAGGTTGATGATGATAACATGAGAGCAATTTGGATGACTTTCTCTTGCAGATCTCTCCAAGATGAGCGGAACAGTTGATGAGACCGAGCATTTAGAAAACGATTCTAAAATGATGATTGATGAGAAAGAAATGGGCAGTAGAATGGAAGCAAGTAATGGAATGAACGAGAGTAGCCCAAGTTCCCCTGATGACAACGAGGGGTGTCTACAGATTCAGAGCCCTCCTGAGTCAGCCCGAAGTCCCCCCAATGATGCATTTGAAACGAGCCGCAGCCCTTCCGGATCGGCTTCCGAATCTTGCCAAAGTCCGATCCGTGAGTCAGCCCAGAGCCCTGCTCTCGAGGCTTCAGACAGTTCACAAAGCCCGTCACTTCATGTCTTCGAGTCGGCCCAAAGCCCCGCGCCCGACTCTGCCCAAAGTCCAACTTATGATGCTGCTGAATCAGCTCAAAGTCCCTCCCATCAACCCTTCGGTTTTGGCACAAGTTCGGCCCGAAGTCCTGCACTAGAGGTTTCGGATTCAGCCCAAAGTCCGACTCATGATGCTTTTGAGACTACTAATAGCCCTTCACAGGCGGCATCTATGTATGAAACATGTGAATCTGCCGAAAGCCCAGCTCGTGAATCCTCATTGTCGGCACAAAGTCCTATTCCTGAGTCAACCCATACTCCCTCCCAACCGATTCAAGAATCGGCCCAGAGTCCAGCCCATGATACTTCTGAGTCCGCCACAAGTCCTTCGCCTCATGCGTTCGGGGCAAGCCAAAGTCCAGTACGTGAGACGACCGAATCGGCCCAGAGTCCCGTCCACCAACCTCCTGAGTCCGCTCAGAGTCCTCCATACGAAGGTCCTGGATTCCCAGAAACCGCATCCCAGCAAACGATGCTGGAGTCAGTCGAAAGTCCGACCCATGAAACTGTTCACGCCATTCAGAGCCCGTCACATCAGCTACGAATGGAGGAAGGGGACAGCCAAACTAGCAAACAAGATGCCTCCGATTCTGATGAGATGGAAGTGGATTTGGAGGACGGGGAGATTGAGGATGGGGAAATTGAGGACGACGAGGACGCCCCTATGGTCGTCAAAGAGGTAAAGCCCGTTCCTACCATGATCGTGGCCCGCAAGCTAGAGACACTGCCTGCCCCAATAGAAAGGCGTAAGAAGTCTAAGCGCTCTCGGTCCCGAGAGAGGAAAGAGGCCAGGGACAAGGAAAACAAGAAGAAGAAGCGACACCATACCACCGACGAAGGTCATGGGCTTGACAAACCTGGACGGGGCAAGCGAACCCGGAAGTCTCAGGAGGACGACGGGCTCCTAGCTGACGAGGACGACTACTTGTTCGTGCGTGGCGGCTCTCCCGCCGAACCCTCACCCGAGCGGACCAAATTCTTCGAAGGGGATCTGGATCCTTTTGGAAGGCCCGTTGTTTACGATGAGCCGGAGCCTGGCTTTGATCGGAAAAAGCGGTCCAGGTCACCGAACCAGCATCCAGATCGGTTAGCCTTAGCATACATGAACCACCTTGAAGCTTTTCCCACTTTCTATAATTTAGTGATAGTTTCTAAATGGAATATACTGTTTGCGCAGGAGGAGAAACACAGGAGGACGAAGGGCTGGATCAGAACGTAAAGCGTTCATCAAGCCGACACACAAATCGGATCAAATCTGTGCCTACTACATGCAGGGAAAGTGTCAAAAGTCTCATGAGGAGTGTGGTTTCTCTCATAATGCTGTCCCTCCACGAAAAATGGAGCTCTGCAAGTTTTGGATGATGGAGTGTTGTGCCAAGAAGGAGAAGTGCCTCTACCTGCACAATGATTTTCCGTGCAAATTCTATCATACGGGACTGGTCTGTAAGCTAGGGCTTCGTAATCAGTGCAAGTTCAGTCATAAGCCCCTCAACGAAGTAACGAAGGCTGTGCTCCTGAAGGTAAGGTTTAACTGTTTGGAATAGAGTTCGTGAAGCATAGAATTCTTTAACTTTGAAATGTTGTACTAATTCACGTAATTTTTGCTATCGGCTTGCAGCATATTGAAACAGCCCCTAAAGAAATACTCGGAGATTTTCCCAGACTGAATCGTAATGGTGCTCTGAATTTAATTGCAAAGATGGAGTCTAAGATTAATGGTGAACTGGAGCGACAGGAGAGAGGTAAGTCGTGCACTTGTATAATGACAATATGCACGGATTCTAATGTTCAAACTAATTTTCTGCCGCTTGGAGCTGAACAAGCCGAATCTGAGCGTAAGCGCAAAGCAAGCGCAAGCAGTGCCAAAGGTTTTACTATAAGGAATTTTGAGTAGATTTAGCCATGTATGTGAACGGTTTTCTTGTAGTACAACCTCAATGCTTTATTATTTTCAGAACGTGATGACGAGCACCGCCGTCGAACCCGATGGGAACAGCCCACGCGTGACGATGACGCAAAGCTTCACACGCTCATGGAAGAGGCTGGGATTGCGAATTACTACGAGGAGGCTGTTTCCGAGACCCAAGGTCCGACACCCCCACACAAGAACAAGCCATCACAAAATCAGGGCCAGAACCACAACAATAGCAACAATGGGAATCCAAACCTTAGTATGCTCGGAGTACCTCCTCCTAGTATGCTTGGCTTGGGAAACATTGGTATGCTTCCCAATCAACTCCCGTCCATGATCCCGGGTCAGACTCAAATTGTTCATAATCCTGCCCTCGCCAATGTCCTAGCCCACCTCCAGATCCCTTCCACCACCATCCATCTGCCAAGGGACAACGAAAACGAGGAGGGCCACGTTAGTCAGTATCAAAAACTTGGGAAGACCCCTCCTCGTGACCTCCACCACCAATCGAGTCCTCAGAGTCGTTCTCGCCGGAGCCCAACTCCCCCCCTAGTTGTTCTGAAGCAGGAAGAACCTAATACTGAACCTCCGGAGCACTTGCCGCCGTTGCAGAAGGAGCTCTTTCGTAGAATCCAGGAGCAACAGATTAAGAGCGAAATGAAATCCGTGAGTACAAAATGAGCACTAAAGAATCATGAATTGTTAAAAGGAAGTTTAACTTTAGAAATAACTTTTTTTAATCCTTATTCCAGGAAAAAGAGTCTGACAGCGATGAAGAAAAAGCTGATGACCGGGGTTGGTACTCTTCCGATGAGGAGTCGGATAAACCGATCACAGACGTTTTGAAGAATATGGACAAGCCGAAGGTTAAGCAAGAGGTCAAGCCGGAGGTTGACTTTACTTCGGTTCTCTCTGCCATCCGTCAGCAGAGTGCTGCAGCCCAGTCCAAAGAATCAGGTGATAAGAAGTTGTCTCTGGACTCAATTAAGGAGCCGAGTCCACCACGCGGGAGAGGAGACGTAGACTTGCGCTATACGGGTCAAACTAGTTCAGGAAGCGCTGGGCCCTTTGGTGATACTGACTTCCGCCTCCCGCCTCTCCGTCCAGACTTCAAAGACATTGACTTGAGGGTTGGAGGGAGCCCAGGCTCGTCTGATGTAGGGCGAAATAGTCCCGCCGCCCCCGTCTTTAAATCAATGCCAACTGGGCCGGCAACCATGATTGATGCTGCAGTTAATAGCCACCCTCCTATGACCTGGAAAGTCCGGATGGTGGCCGGCGTCCGAAAGCCAGACTACAATTACATCCGGCACACGCTGAGTCAGTCTCAGTTGGCATTGGACCCAAGATTCGGAGCAAGAACTGCTGGCGGGATTTCAATCCTTCCTGACCCAAGCTCGCCGCCTCCCATCACGACGACCTCGACTGCCTCAAAGTCTCCTGCGACCATACCCGGCGGAGACTTGGATCCTAGAATGCGGAGAGGTCAAGGCCAACAGGCTCAGCAACCTCATGGTGATCCGAGATTTGGAAGGTAAGACGCTTTAATTTACCAAAAGTGTTTTTTGTGCCGGATAAATAAAAATAATTTGGGGCTCTTGTTTCTGATTAGGGATCCTAGAGCTGGAGGTCAGCAGGCACAACAAAAGCAGCAAGGCATGTTACCTGGTGGTCCAGCCTGGCCAATGAATGACATGAATCAGGTCCAGGCGGCACTAGCTTCCCAATTTATGGCAGCCCAGGCCCAGCTCGGCATGCCGTTGCTTCCGTTTCCAAATGCTCAGGGGCTCCCATTTGCCCCTCCAGACTTCAGCAGCATGCCTGGATCTGGACGACCTCCATTTCAGCAAGGACCCAATCCATTTGGATCAGTCCGGCCGCCGGCCTCCTCCTGGGAACGGTACAGCCAGCAGAACCAACCCGGTCGTGGAGTCACCCCGCCCTTATAAATTCAGGCTTTCAATTTCAACTAATACTTTTGCAAAAGCCAAAACTTACAATCTTACCCAAGGTTGGAGTCGTACTACATATTATCATGGTATTTAAAGAACTTGCAGGAATATTATGGAATATAATCCAATATTAAGATACAGTAGAATAAAGATTATTACATCTATTAGTACATGGAATCGTGTTTAATGCATGAAAAGTAGAAAGTTATCTATTTATTGTCAACTTTGTACAAAAGGTAAATGTAATCAAAATTTATTAAAGATTTAATATAACGGTAGGTACTTGAGAATTATAAAGTATGTTGCATATAATGCAATTTGTTTACGCGCAGGGGTGTATGTACATAGTCAACAGATGCTTGCGAAAAATGAGGTTACTACATAACTTATTACGGCTAGACATCGGCAGTACGTATAGTAGACTGAATCTAATTACGCTAGTATTTATAATGTTAGGTATAATATGTATTAGTTTAAATACAAACTGCGTTAAAAGTTGTTTTGTACAGTCGATGATGAGTACACGTACTTCTTGCTGTATGCCGAATTTACCTATTCTTAATTAATAGAATATTCTTATTGTTGAAATCTAGTGATCCTACTGTATTATATTAGGTTATACGCGTTTATACTCCTTTATTATATGTGAAGGACTGAAATATGTGTGACGACATAATAAAGCTGTTAAAGCACTAGATTGGCGTTGAGCCGTAAATATCTACTCTAGATTATCGTTCAACATTTAATTAAGAATGGCCGCGTGGAGCTTTTCAGTTTCAAGAAGGGATCGAATGAGTGAATCATTAGGTTATTCATCCTTACAGCATTTCATTCTGCTGCCTGTCTCAACCTTCGTTCCCTACTTAAGAAACCAGAACCTCGCTACAGTATCCCTGATCAAATAGTATGTTTATTGTGGCTTATTGTCTCGCCTCTAATCACGCTGGCAGCAAAATTTACATACATGATTAGAGATACGCACGCTATAATGGTGCTGTGATATACTGTAGTGAGATTCTGATTTCATACGTAGGCAGCGTTGAGACAGACAGGCAGTATGTGTTACGCCCCAACCCCAACCCCAAAATAACCACATCTGGTTGTGTGCCATTTATTCCACAACCAGCATCAACCGACAGCTTCGCGGTAGGTAACCTCTAACCTTATTCTATCGATACTATCAGTTAAGTTACAGGTTTCGTTACTATAGACAGCCGAATCCGAAAATACATCATTTCGGCTTGTGGCTGGTTTCGACGCCCATTGACCGTTTTCTAAGTTGGGTTGTAACAATGTATACTAAAAGTAAAAGCCAAGAAGAACCCGCGCTGACGCGAAAATCAAATACTTTTCTACAAATTTCTAGCACTCACGTCACACATGCTAGAAAATTTCTGCTCAATGCTTTCGTTTGAGAATGACACGTGTGTATACCCGCTCGTATATCGCCTACATCGCGGAAGGCCGGGACAGCGGCAGCAGTCATTTCCAGCCTTTACAAGTTTATGTCGCTTATGCCGTTGAAACCTTATGTAGGAACCCTTGGAGAGCAAGCACGTGTGTTTTGTTCGTGACCTTGGAAGTTGGAAGCCGCTCCCAAGATACTACAAGGGAAACCCGATCTACAATATTTCCGCCGATCAAGGCGATAATGAAACCATATGATATATGTACTTTGTTCTTGCATTATTGACACCATCCTCAGGCCAATTCAATGAGAAAATTATTTTGTGAATGTCCATGTCATCTGTAAAATTTTAAATGCATGTTTTAGTGAAATAAAAAGTTTAACTCATAAGAAAATATTCAGAATGCAAAAGCTAATTCCACAAAGATGCAAAGTTAATCATCTCCATAAAAAAAGTGTGAAATCATCCAACGTAACGGTCCAACGTTCAGTCCAACCTCTCTCTCTTCACTAAAACAGGAAGCAAAATCCAGGGAGGCTGGCTGCCTGTTGTGCCCAGTGCCAATGCAGCGGATTTGAAGCTCGCCTTAGGTCTTAGGTTGCTGTTTCTTCTGGAGCAAATACATAGGCCCTGTGGCGCAACGGATAACGCGTCTGACTACGAATCAGGAGATTGCAGGTTCGAATCCTGCCAGGGTCGTGGTATCATTTTTTTGGTTGACACATGACATTTTGCTAATTTTGCAAATAAATTTAGGACACTTTAGTCTTGGATAACTGCTCGATTAATTTTCTTTGGCAGTCGTTAATATACAAGGGCGAATCTAGGATTTGTCCAAAGGGGATGCTCGAATAAAAATTCGAAATAGCTTGTGAATTTGTAATTTCGTTTAAAAATGATTTATTTTGATAAGATTTTTAATTTAAGCTGCACTTATGTGTAATTGCAAATGTAAACTTTAAAATCCGAACTATATATTGTTTCTGATACAGGAGATTGCACTGAAAGTAAATTGCGTTTTCCTTTTCTGTTAAAAAAAATCCCAAATTATGTATTCTTGTAGATCTTTTGATGCTGAACAACGTTTAAATGGACGCCAAAGTCATAGGTCGCTTCCTTGACCTATTAAGGGTCACAAAAGGTCACACGGCATTGGGAATCCCTTTCTGTTAGAAAATTCTTAAACTTTTTATATTTGTAGATCATTTGATGCTGAACAACACGTTTATATGGACCCCAAAGTCATAAGTCGCTTACTTGACCAATTAAAGATCACCAAAGGTCACACGGCATTGGGAATCCCTTTCTGTTAAAAAATTCTGAAATTTTGTATATTTGTAGAACTTTTGATGCCGAACAGCGTTTAAATGGACGCTGATAACTCACTTCCTTGACCCTCAACAGGGTCACCAAAGGTCACAGGGCATACGGATCCCTTTCTGTTAAAAAATTCTGAAACTTTTTATATTTGTAGAACCTTTGATGCCGAGCAACGTTTAAATGGACGCCAATGTCATAGGCTTCCTTGACCCATTACAGGTCACCAAATTCCCGTTTCCCAAAGCCTTTATTCGTGCGAAATAAAAAATAAAGATTCTGCATTCCTATATATGTATCTATTAAACTTTCCTACTAAAAGATAAATCCCTATCCGAATACATAAACGTCAAAACTTCGATTGCAATTCGCATTTCTAAATCCGTTTTTATTTCGGTTAATTCTATTTCAATTTGCAAGCCTGAGCCTGCCATAAATATTTGTAATAGTCCAATTAACTCTTTGAGGTTAGGTTTCAAATAAATTGAATGTAACATTAAACGCATCTACGAAAAGGCGTAGACTACAAGAGCAAGCTACAACGTTTCAACTAGAATTATTCAAATCGTTCAAATTAACCTGCTGGATTGTGAAGGTGTAGCTCCAAATTATCTAGTATGAATTCAGGAGTCATATGGGTCATGGAGGTGCTTGAGCCTATAGAAACTTATGTTTGTTTCTCGACCCTTGATATATGACACCAAATGTACGAGTGAACGCCATTTAATGTTTTGATGATAAGTGCTCAAAGTCCATTTTCATATCTTGATTTTGTGCTTTGTACTTACTAATTTTTAAATACCCGTTTTTATTGACATATGTGTCCCTCAATCATTCGCGCGGTTTCAGCTCATTTAGTGAAAGATTCTGTGTATGTAACGAGCTATGTATTTCTGGATGAAACATTCTCAAAGTTATCGTTTATTTATAAAATTATTGAACGATAAAAAAACATCACTTTACTTTAAAAAATTAGCGTATTAATACGATCCAGATCCAAATTCTGCGTTGTCTCAAATTAATCGAATTGATTTTTGATTGAAGCCTTTTTTGACATTCAAAAATATTCGACAAGTGATTTTGACGAAGTGACAGTTCGACATAATGATGGTGAACCGACTGGGGATGGGGGACGTGCCGGAAACGTAACTTTGTAGATTTCGGAAACCTTTTACGTTTCCGTCTGTTTACCGTACTTTACTGAACATATGAACGAATGAATGATATGAGATGAGATATGATGAGATAGCACATAGCACGTGCCCGGGTGGTAAAGTTTAGTCGAATACAATAATTTTAGTTTTGTAATGTCAATGTGATATTTAATTTCATATTTAATTTCAATTGATTTCAGTTTTATAAACGGTACACTCTAACTTCACTCAGTATAGTTACCCAAAACGATAAATTTTACTTCGAATTACTGTCCTGGCCCTTCATCCTGGTGTGGATGTTTTCTATGGGGAGTATGAGTGAGTATAATCAATGCACTGCTGGCAATGTTTAATCTCATTTTAATATATTTAAGTAGGTACCTATTTATTTTGTACAAAAACAAATATACCTATTCTAAACTCTTTTAACTTTTGATTTTGAATCGGCATTTAGTATGTAGATTTTGAAATTGATTTTTTGTCAAAATATTGCTTCGCTAGTCAAAATCTATAACTGTGGTTCTGGTTGGTTTGGTTATGGCGCAAGTATTTTACATTTTAAGTTTGTGCCATTTTTTCACTTGCACTAGCAGGTATGTTCCATATCAGCTAGCTCCTAGTACCTAACACTTAACGTCGAACATGGAGCAGTTGATCTACCTCCTCCGCTCCGCCTGGTTATTCGTATTCTACACGTCTACACGTGTAGCTGCCTATCTAGGCCAGTAGTAGTATACTATGTACACACTACACGGAGGTATGTTTCATATCAACAACGCCTAAGACAAGACCCAGCTTGATGAATGCCATTCCCAATCCCAATCCCAAATGAAAAGTCTGCCTCGTGAGGCTGAGCTTCAAGACGAAAGAGGCAGCCTAATTAGACAGCGGCAGTTTCTAATCCCAAAATAAATGTTTAGAAGCAGATCACTTTTAAAGAAGATTCGAGACTTGACTAGGGTCCGCACTCTGGTCTGGATCGGAAGCTATGGATATAAAACAACCTTATTTCCCACGTTCTGAATTCTGAAATCCCGAATCCCAACCCCGAGTAACGGTCAGTAGTGGGCGTCGAAACGAGCCACCACTGCCACTCAAACTGGAAGTGATGACGTTTCCCAAATTTAACTGTGTAGTAACTTAACTTAACCCAACTTGCCTTAAGCTAATCTAACCTTACCAGATAGGATCATTAGAATTAGGTTAGTGGAAGGTTACGTCATACTTAGCGGGTAATAGCTGCTTGTGAAAAAAGAGCCCACACAAGGAGTTGTGGCTATTTCGGGGTTGGGGTGTAAAGTGTAAAATATTAAATTACTAAGCTCATATCTTTTTGGTTTTGTACAGGATTAGTTTAACATGCGAAACTGTGAACTGTATTAAAATACAGGGCAGGCCAGCCTGCGTGTTTGACCTAGTTTGCAGTTGAAAGATTTTGTTCCCCCATTTGCTGGTACAATGGATACAGGAAGTCGCCGGAATGGTAAACGTGAAGCTCGGGGGCAACAGAAAATCGAGGATTGGGTGAGTTTCAGTCCTTCAGTTCAATATGTATCTATTCAATTGAAATTTGAAACTGGTTGCGATTTCTGATCTAATTTTAAAATTTAAATAGTACTGCGAAAGATAAAAGTAGTTATCGAAGAGATCATTTGTTTGTAAGACAAAAGCTTCCCAAAATAATTATTATTCTGTCTTCGTGGTCGCTGCTATTAAACTTGACAATAATGTGAAACAAGAGCATTAGAAAAGGGGTTAGATGATTCCGAAATTAGTCTAGCCACAGGTTGGCTTCGCAGTGCTTGGTTGCCGATGAGCTAACTGATTTTTCTCGTTTAAGTTAATATGCTTATAAGAACTTACATAGGCCGAAACCCTGTTATTATTGAACCAGCAACATCCTGTTTACAATCAGATATACTACAACACAGGGATTTATACCAACCTGCTTCAGACGGAGTATTAGTCAATGTGGTACCTAGAAATAGACCATATCAGTGGTAATAGTAGCAATTATAATTAACTAAGATTAGGATAGAATTAATTAAGTCAGATTTAGTAAATATTAATCAAAAGAGTAAACTGTTAGGCGTACTAGTCGGCGCCTCGCCTACCCTAGGCATTTAGACACGACCTTTTTCAGAATAATTATTGTAACCTTTATGGTGCTTTATTTTAGAACATCAATGAAATGTATTTTTTATTGAGTATTTTCATTTTGATTTATGAGGAAATACGTTCTGAACTTCTAATGTTAAGCCTGATTGTAGCATGTTTCGATCATTTAAATAATTCCAGACTGCATCTGCTTTTTAGGGCAATATAATGCATGTTAAAAAGGCTACGTTACACATTTTTGTCAACTTCCCCTTCAACTCTTAGAGGTCGCATTCATATTTTTGACGACGGCATTCGACTTATGATACTGCTGTATACGTTATAGGAGGACTACTTCTCTTCCAAGAAGGCGAAGCTGGATGAACAATTGAACACTACTTCACTGGAGCCAAGTTGTCCACAGATATTTACCGGAGTGAGCATCTACATCAACGGTTATACGAGTAAGTAGTTACGTATGATGTTACTTACTCTCGGTGTTGAAAACTCGATAACCTGTTAACAGTTTCCAAGGCCTCTGCGATAAATACAAATCTGAGGCCTCGGATTTGAAAAAACTGATAACACGTTATTGAGTTTTTTATACCGAGAGTAGTACATAACCTACTGCTGGTGGAAATAATGATGTCACCAGTTTTCCGGTGAACCGGTTGCCCCATGACCCCGGGGTGACCCGCAAGAGTCGACCAAGGTCAACTTGAGTTAGCATCGGTTTCGTATGCCCCAGGCAATGGTGGGTCATACACTAGGAACGAACTTTTGATATTGACCTTTGGGAACGGGGGTATATCCGCCATAACCATAGCATGCGGCACATCAAAATTATCGCTAGGGGATACGGATCACGAATCCGTGGTATAAATCATGTCTCGACCTACCCATGACCCCTAGGTGACCCATAACGGTCACTTAAGGTTAACTTGAGTTAGTATCACTCTCAGGTGCACTAACGTACACCGAATCAATTTCAAAACACTTTAAAAGTTCGTTTAATTTGCGGGAAAGTCAAACACATTACTTTTTTTTTTTTTAATTATTTAGACTTTTATCTTTTATGACTCGTTTCATTTTTGTGATTCGTTTCCCTGTTGTGATTCGTTTCCCAGTTGTGATTTGTATCCCGGTTGTGATTCGTCCTTCCGTGTTGCAGTTAGGGCGACTCTCAAGCGCTCTTCCGTGCACTTACTTGTATCCCTACATACATAATATGTACCACTATCCTTTTTAATGCTGCGTAATGACTCTCAATTGGGATGTTGACTTACATCAATCAAATTAAATCAAGTGCTCATCTATATTGCGCTTAATTAAATTGCAGATCCTCCAGAGCCTGAACTTCGCAGCATTTTTAGTCGTTATGGAGGGCAGTATACTCCGTATCTGGATTCAAGAACAACATTTATTGTTGCCACTAATTTACCGCTTGCCAAGAAGAAGTAATTATGTACTTGAAGTTGCTTAGTATACAAATTACAAATAGCCAACTATGTATGTATTCAGTAAATTCAAATGGTACCGTAACAAATTAACTTACAGACTCATGTGGAACAAAACTTTGAAACCCGAATGGATTATTGACAGCGTGAAGGTAAACGGTTAAGAGCTGCTGGCTGCTTACTATGATTTGAATATTGAACTTATAACATACTCTTAACTTAATAACCTAACCTTTATTTTGAAGGCTGGAGTGAAGCTGGAACACAGACCATATTTCCTTTACAATGTCAACGAGTATGTCTGGAGCTATATAGCATCTTCATATTCATAAAATACTCATATTCGTGTGTGAGACTCTACAACTCTGGATTTTCTATGTAGGGAAACCAACCAAAGGACGTTAAGTCAAGCAGTTGAAAAGCAGAAAAGAAGCGCTAATCTGGAAATGGAGACGAAGCGGTTACCATTTAAACTTACGACCTGCAGTTCGTCTCCTTCAAAATCCGATTTAGCGTCGGAGTCAGAGACCGAACCAGTTGCTCTCGAAACAGAAGGGCCGGAATATACGATTGAGGGTGATTCCCCTGTGCTGAGTGAGGAGCCCTTGCGAGCCCAATCCGTCTTATCGACTCGGACCAGGAATAGGGTACTGGAAGATTCGGTTCAGGAGGACGATAAAGCAAGCCCCATCAAGATCAATATTTTTAGTCGGACAAGCAACGATGGGTACTTGGACGACTTTTATAAAAATTCAAGACTGCATTTGATTTCAACAACAAAGACAGGTTAGAAATTACTAGAGTAAATTGATTTTGTTACTATTAGCACTGATATGAGCCTTTGTCCTTGAAGAGATGCAATTGTACGTGGCGGAATTGAGAAAAAATGCTGCGGCTCATGGGTTCCCACTTCGTACAGAGTATGAAGCAATGGCGAAAAACAATGAATCCGGTGAATTCTGCACAGGTTCCAGAGAGCAAGGTATTGCCCTGCGTATACTTTAAGCATGTCGTTATCAGATTATCAGTGTCCGAGAAATAATGTTCTTCATTATGTTTTATATTTTTCGACAACAGTTGTCTTTCATGTGGATTTGGACTGTTTCTTTGTGGCAGTATGTCGCCTCTCAAGACCGCATTTAATCGACGTTCCTGTTGTTGTTACTCACTCCACTGGAACAGGAAAGATTGGCTCAAAGTCTGATATTGCTTGTGCATCATACGAAGCCCGGAGTTTCGGGATTTCGGCTGGGATGTGGTTGGAAGAGGCGCAAGCACTCTGTCCAAACCTTCGGACGACGCCGTATGACTTTGATGAAATTAAGCAAGTTTCGAAGATGTTCTTTAGTACAGTGGCGAGGTTTGTTACTTCTCCTCTGCTCGAATTTAGTATCATTTTTCCGGTTGTATTGTTTTATTTTTATTTTTAGCTTGTCGTTGGAAATCGAGCCCATTAGCTGTGATGAGTTGTATCTAAACGCGACCAAAATCTTAGAAAAGAGAGGCTCCAAAAGCTCTCTTGCCGAATTTTTGAGAAAATCTATTGAGGTAATTACCCGAAGTGTGTTATGCGTTTCAATAGGACACTTTTATTTCGTAGAATACTAAAACAGCGCCTATCAAGTACTACCTATTTATTTACTTTAGGAAAAATGCAAGATACGTGCATCAATCGGAATTGGCTCCAACAAACTTAGTGCACGCATTGCATCACGATTAGCCAAAGACAACGGAGAGGGTCAGCGTGCAATAACAGTGGCTGAGCTGAAAGCATATCTTAAAGATTTGCCTGTTGAAAAACTACCCGGAGTTGGTCCGAGCATGGCCAAAAAAATACAGGATAGTCTTAAAGCAGAAACTTGCGGTGAAGTTGAAAAGTTCAGCTTAGAAAAGTTGAAGGAAGTCCTTTTAAAAAGTGGTGAGAAATTATTCAATTTCGTGCGTGGGATCGACACTGATACAGTCAACTGTGAATACGTTCCGGCCAAATCAATAGGCGCTGGGTGCAGGTATGTAAAAGCTAAATGATTGGAGTAATAATACACTCCAATATGCCGTTTCCGTGTCTACCGCTTTCCCATCAAAGTTACTGTGGGCAGCGACGTCACTATTTTTCAAAGCCAACGACCGTGTTCACTAATGATTTCATATTTCCTTTCCTCTTTCGACAGTTTTGGTGTTCGGTTTGCGTCTGCTCAACAAATGGATAAGTTTATACAGGACGTATCAAATGAGGTAGGTACTTATTGTTACACTTGCTATATTAGTAGTGTATAATCTCTAAAATTATTTCATAGGTCTCTAAAAGAGCCGCTCATGCGCGCTGCTATGCGAATAAATTGACCCTTGCTTTATGGGTGGTAAGTCCGGAGCGTTTAAACGACCCAGTAAAACCTGGAGGTAAGTAGTGGGTTCGATTGTATAGTATTTAATATCCTTGATATATTGAGTAATATCCGAACCTCATATTTAATAGGGCATGGAGCTGCAGATGTTCATACACGGTAAGTCCCATAATTGTAGCTGCTGGCGTAGGTACTCTATATTGAGAAGTTCGATGTCGTATGATGTCACATTGTCACATGTTATCTATGCATGTGTATGTTGGGTTAGGTATAACAAGGGCGGCGCAACCGGTGAACATTGATTAGTATAAAACACAAAACTGAATCTAACACCTAGTTAGAATCTAGATAGTATTTAGGTCGAACACTATGTTCCCGGCGGGTCGGATGCATTTATACGTTTCCCAATCGATTACTCTCATATACGGTTTACCTTATTAAAACTTTTTTAACGAGCTAGTCTGGCTCCGTAGGTAGGTTACAATCTCTGATATGAAAAGACTTGAGATCGAACTGTTGGGTATCAAACCTGGCTATCTGTGCCTTCCCCATACTGGCTCTGCAGTTGTTTGAGCGATACTCGGGGCTCCAATACCAGCGGTCAGTGGATGGGATACAGATTGGCTCTGGTATGATTCTAAACGTGGATCACTCCAAGGTAAAAAGATATAAATCGTCGATAAGGACCATCATACTCTCGTGGTAGTTATCGTATGTAATACGATAATAAATACTGGCACCTGTCTGAGAAATTGCCCTGGACTGGTCCGGCACCCTCACTGTGGGCAGAGAGGTAGGAAAGATCAATTAATCAATTAAATTAATGCTGCAAAAAGTGACTTACGCTCTGTTATGGCAATGCCAGTGCTACATGCGTGAAGTTGAGTGGCGAAAAGCATTTCTGGAGAATGGAAATACATAGTCTCTGATTGTTGAGACAACTGGTCGAGGTTATATCTGGCGGATGAGAAGCCACTGTCTACATAGTACAGGGTACAGGACGCACTCCATACCCCAGTTATCCATCCACGAATACATTTATTAAAACTTTTGATTCGCACAACAGCGACTAATTCTAAACGACACAACGTAAGTAGCATAATACATCTAACAATACCACAAAATCGGCTACAGACATAGCATTATTGGGATTGGGGTATTGCAGTTACTGCAAAAAAGATTGCATGGACTCTTACGGTCAGGATTCTAAGAAGAACGGATTCCGAATTCTGAATCGTGTTCTAGGCCGGCTCACAAACTTCCCATTGAATCATAGCCGACGACTTATGGTTTCTGGCAGTCAAAATCAAGCCAGGATAGCTGGGGCAGCACGTAGTTTAATATTTCTCGCTTCAACGATGGCATCCCTAATACCTATTCCATGGTGTCATGTGTCATCAGCAGAGTATTGCAATTTGTAATACCATACCTACATTCTACATAGTGATACTGCTAACCTGCTAAGTTGCTCATAAAAGGATAATAGGCATAGGTAGGTAGGTACTGTAAAAGTATAAAGTGGTCTGCATAATTCATTACTATAGTGTATGTATAGTGTATGTACATACTATATGTACTTTCATATAAAGCAGCAGTATTAACAAAAATGTATTTTCAAGGAACACCTCAATTAGGCATTTTAATTCTAAGATTCGTAAACCATAAACAACTGATAGATTGTCAGACACTTATACGTAGGTTCACAATGGTAAAAAGTTTCCTAAAACTTGTTTTACGTTCAATAAAGCTAAAGGTAAACGTAATTGAGAATTTCCTGGAAATGCGAATGCGCTGACACCTTTTTTCCGTTGTTGTAGGCCCCTATCCAAAAACAACTTGTCACGTTTCAGTAGTAGTACGGGAAGGCATAAAGTACGCTAGCCAGATGCGGGAAGTATCTGTAGTTGGCCACTTTTTCACGTATTGATTGCCGTAGTGTGTGCGAAGATGAGGCAGGGCGGGGGCAGGTGTTTGGATGGGAAAATCTGAATTCAAACCTCGTGGCACAAATATGTTACCCTGCTCTTCTGGCTAGCCTCTGGCTAATTATCTTCTGTCCACGCATTCATCTGGAAACAATCACTTTGGTGCTTTGTTTTAGTGTGTTGGGTTTTATAGCCCGATGTACTTTTGTTCAGCTTGGTACGACGACGTACGCTTTTAGGTCTCCGCTTGTTTAGTAGTAAGAATACATGCTTCTAGTTACAAGTCGATCCTTCCAGTTCCAGGTAATCGTTTCTGCATTGTATTTTCTTTGTTGCAAGTTTTCGAGTTACGCACTCGAGTAGTTAGATAGCCTATCCTTTAGTGCTTCGCGACGTACGATTAGTAAACGTAGGTAGTTCAGCCTAGTTCAGCCTATAAAATGCCAAACTTAAAACACCAGGATTCCTACACTTGCATTCGATTATTTTTGTGGTTTGACTGCGCCAGTGGGAAAAAAAGTTGATATAAATTACATTTCATATTTACTTGGATGAACCAGTTTGGGTGCCGCGCCGTAACTTAGGTTGCAAAATTCCTTTGTGTTTGACTGTCGGAAATACAGACGTTCTTAGCATCAGAGTTTCCGTCCATGTACCTTTGCGCACCGCACCGCAAGATCTACAGTCAGTCTAACGTCTAACCATACTACGATGTTCTAAACTTCAAAACTCTGTACTCTGTGTTGGTTCATATGACTCAAGCGCAAATAACTTCTTAGGTGTAACTATGTTTCATTTTGCAGAACGACCACAAAGTTCGTCCGGACGAGAGAAGCTAGACTGATTTACGAGACTTCACGTTCCTTGGCCAAATCCATAACGCAGGAATATATTCGTGTTCGTGGGGTCAGAATCACGCTAGAGCAACTTAAATACGAGGACGAAATTAGTGAAAAGGAACGAAGAACAGTTCAAAGTACCCTGTTGTCGGTCCTTACTGTTGGCGGAAAGAGTAGGAGGACCAAGTCGAGCTCCAGCCTATCCCCTGCAGCTTCTCCGAAGAAGGGGAAATTGAAGCAGACCCCATCTTCTCCAAGTACTGCTGGGTCTTCTAAACCCTCAGGACTGTTCAGTAAGTTTTCATTTTTCGTTGCTCCGATTCCATCTTGATTCTTGGTTGCACCTATATTATCTTATTACTATCTACCTTAAAACCCGCAGAGTTTTTCAAACCAATATCCCCGAACAAGGCGACTCCTTCACGCTTGGACGAAGTAGAAAAACCGGCTGAAGACCAGGAGAGGTTTGCAGATTTTCAGCCACCTCCAGAGTCCTTTGACCTCGCTAAGATTGATAAAAGTGTTTGGATGGAGTTGCCTAGTGATATTAGATCTGAACTGCAACACGTAATTGGACACAGCTTGGAATTTATTTTAGAGTTCAGACTCTCGGCTCTCCATACCAGATTACAATAAATAATTTTTTATATAGGCTCAGCTAAAGAGCGGTGGTGGTGGTAGAAAAATGGAGGGCACAGAGGTAACATCTTTTGTTACAGAAGTACAACCTTATTCTGAATTACTCCCTACTCGACCACAACCTGGATGTAGCAAGTATCCGACGACAGTTTGCCCAATTTCTTCTTCTAAAGACACAGTTGAGGGTTTTAGATCTGAGGATGATGATAATGGTTCCAGTCCGGATATGGATGAGTTAGACGAGGAAATTGAAGAAGAAATCGGCTACTACCGGTAAGTGTACTGGCTAATAACTAAAAATCATTACATACTTGAAAACGTTTGTCGATTATCATTGCCGTAATAGCTGGCTTATAGCAGCCCAGTCGGTCAAGGTTCCGAAAATAGGTTAACGTAAGGCACAGTTTTACATTATGTTCTCGATACTTTGTGGTTGGCGTAGCCTCTATGGACCTTTTCTTGAAAAAATACTTGGCCTGCTCAAAACTGACGCAGCTCCTGGCCTGTTTTGACTTTAGGTATTTAAGCTGACGAATGCTTCTGTCTTCAGGGTTTCAAGAATTTAGAATGAACTCCAAACTTTTGTGGAGGAGCCTGGCTTTTGTCAATGATCGTTACTATTGAGACCACCAAAGATGACAGAAGCAGAGATTATGCGCCAGATCATTAATCATTGTGATTACATATTTAACCTTGATTAAAGCAGGATGAGTTTATACGATGCAGAAAAAGATCACGCTGGATTGGGTGTAACAGTTGTCAAGAAGATGGAGGCAGTACCAGCGCATTCACCTCCTGCTAATAGAACAAGTCCTCTTACGATTACCGTTCTCCGTGATACGGCCGGTGGAATTACTGCACTGCCTTCTTTGAATGATGTGAATACAGCCGAAGAAATACGAATTGTGATCCTTGCACGAATTCGGGACAGTGGACCAAGCATGTTTGATGTGGATTCTTTGCGCTCATACGTACTGGAGTTGATCAACGCGTTTTATTTTCGAGAAGCCTGTGACTTTTTAGATTTTCTCTGGAAGTAAGCTTCCCTATCCATTACGGTAACTATGGGATCTTGGTATAGTCCAGCTCCAACATTACTGCAACGATTCTTTCTACATTATTTTTCCAGGGTCGTACGTGAGCCCAAACGTCAGGACGATCTGTATGCGGACGATTGGTCGGAATGCTTCATGCAAATTATGTCCAAGGCGGAGAAAAAGTTGTATCAACTTTGTGGTGCAGCTTACTACGTATCTGTTGACTGATTTCTGCTGATCGTGACGTTTAATGGTTTGATGACATGCATGTTGTCTTGTTAATGAAGGAGCATACCTTTTGCTTTTATTAATGATGTTTCCTAAGCCAAATGTAATTGAAGGCAACTAATGAATTAAATTAAGACAAGATTAAATTCGTACAGTTTAATAAAAAGTATTGCATTTTTGTGGGGTATTATATAAAGTAAACAATCCTTCGACAGGAGTAAATGTTTGACTTTGCGGAAGATTTTCCACCCATGAGGTTGACACTCGGATATTCAGTATGTTTTCAGAAGTTCACAGTAACTATACTTACGCGTTAGGCTGCAAACTGTATCAACCCGTAATTTCCTGTTATCAGCCAGTCTGGGTCCTGAGCACTCACTTGAGCAGCCAGACCTGGCTTAGTAATGCCTGCTACAGTGTCCGCCTTACAGGTACGTAGGCTAAGTAACGGAGTTGGTAGGAACCCTTGCAGGGCCTCAATAAATGGTGTCTCGGGCTCCCAGCTAATATCCCCGACTAGCTTCCGGTAGTTGAGATCCCCCTTAAATATTAGGGTCGTATACGTTGATAGTTTGGTGTATAAAGTTGGGTCCGCCTTCTCCATCTCGTGGAAGGCATGAGGATGTGTCCAAAAAGGTTCGGCAATGATTCGCCACCTATAATATTTAATTTATGCATGAAGTTCAATCTTTGTTTAGAAAACACCTTACAAGCGTACAGGGTCCTCACCTATCTGAACTCAAATTCTCTTTCCACTTCTTTGCTAAGTCATTGAGAACAGGTCTGTCACTTTTGGCCATTGTTTCAAGGATCCAATTGAAATCAGTCACAGTCGCGTCACTGATGAACCACGGAAGGGTCTTGACATAGAAATCTACCCGTTCGACTCGAGCCAGCAGGACGTGAGCTAGACAGAGGTCTGAAAACTGAAAGAACGAAGAATACATAAGACATACCTACGCAATAAAAGCATACCAGTGTGATTTCATGCTATTTCTATGACGTAATAAAAGGCTGCAATGTTTTAAAGGCGTTCATTACTGTTGAGTAAAATCACGAAATCACAATCACATGAAATCACAGGTAACAACAGTAACAATACTGAAGGATATGTGTAACATATGTTACACCCCAATCACGAGTTTCCTAAGTTGAAATACACGGAAATATGAACACTCAACTCACAATTTCAAACCCAGCGTTGTCAAGGACGTAGCCCACTGACTTTGGGCCCTCGACCTCCTGATCCTGACCTAAAAACTTCCAGAACTGACTCGAGTCGTCACAGAGGATCTCCATCTTAAGAGCCGATAAATGGTCGAGCAGATGAGTCTGTTGAGAGCTTGTTTCTCCCGAGGACATTGAGAGGTCACACCGGTTCCCCCAAAGGCTTACTTCCAAGAGGGACTGAAGGGTGTCCTGGAGGGAGTCTGCTGGACTATCAGTAGCAGAAACTACAAAGTCCCCAATTACGCAGGCAGCATCAACTGACTCAAAGAAAGATTCGTCCTTCTGCTTCTTGAAGTAGTCGTAGGTGTTGAGATGAGTGGTTGTGGCAAAGGCGTCGTGGATTCGTTCATAGAGGTAGCACTCTACGTAGAGCCATGGGCTCAGAAACCATTTGACATCTTCTTTCTTTCCGTCGAAATTCGTCTCGGCCACTTGGGCCAGGTACTCATTCCATACTGAGTTTGGAACGGGTTGAATAGACTTATTCGTTTGGACCTCATTTTTTAATTTCGCTAATTTTCCAATAATTCCTTTAAGTTCGGCTCGAGCTTCCTGAAATGGTCATAAAACAACTTGATCAGCCATATTATTAGGAAATATTGTCAATTTCATATACGTCCTGCACACATAATTACAATACTTACCTGGCCAAACTTCTCTCCAATCTCATTCTTTTCACGGGATAACTGATCAATAATTTTAGTCAATATCACCGGTAGCTATTGGTCAATCATAGTTAGATATTAGAAAATACTTGCCGAATGCCAACATATTCATATATTCCGGTAACATTACCCGGTATCCGATAGTCTTGTACGCGAATCCTCTGAAAATGGAAAAGAAGAAACAGTAGAGATTACATGACAAAAGTATATTTCAATTAATAGTACTAGTACTATTGTTCTGTCCTAGTAAGTTAGATGCCCAATTAAGCGAATAAAACTTACTTCTTGTATTTGGCACTCAGCTGTACACGCGGTGGATAGCCTTCATCTACTAAGCTGGTGTCAATGAAACCGGTCGAGCTTTCTTCCGGCATACTTTTAATCTCGATTTAAGCCTCGTAAATTGTACTTATTTCTATATACTTACAGATTTACAAGCAAAGACAACAGAAAATATATGATATACAATGAGTTAGACCAAGGTTTACTCCATTATGATTATATACTGAAGTACATGCCGCTGAGGCTAACCGTAGTTACTCTAACCCGCTCAATATGCAACTAATTACCAAGGATACAGAGCTCACTGGTAGCTGGCAGAGAGAAGAAGAAACCAAAAATGACCGTCCGATGTCCGATTAGAGAGTGGACACGTTGAGTCTATCTGACACACTACTGTGTGAATGTCCTTCACCGACCAGATAGACCTAGCGACTAGACACAGGCTTAATTATGTAATGTTGACGCTATTCTATTATGTAACTGAATACGTTGAACAGTGCGAATAATTTTAATACTTATGACTTAAAACTTCTGGGAATCGGCAACAAGTACAAATAAAGTCAATTCATCCCGCTAAAAGTAGCCAACTTCTACTAAACGAACCCATGGATCTCGCATCTCGGTATTAATTTGCGCTAGCATTAACGTAGCCGACACTTTGGTTAACAATAGCAAACTTGTAGTTCTAAAGCCACTAATTTTTTTCTTATGTGGTGTAGTTATTTACAGCTAAATTAATAGTTCATAATGTATTACGTCTTCGGGAGGTAGTTGTCCATGGTAGGCAGGTAAATTTTGGTGCTACATAAATAGTAATTGCATTATTGCTGTTTCCAGTAATTCAATAGTTACTTTCCCGGGTTCGACGCGAAATCCAAGAGTATGCAGAGTATTGCGCCGAACTAACAACACCTCAAGGACTTTCTACTGCATTTTTAAATACATCAAATCGTTTATCAAAAAATGAGTGTGATTCATGACGGGGTGGCTATTAAATACTAAATACTACATAAATAAATTGAATTACTTTTTTTTAAACCAACCAATACGTACCCGAAAGATCCCTCGTAGTTGACTCACTGTATATCGTTTGTAACATTTGTTACGTTTTGTTTGCATAACAGCTTAAAGGTTACCTGGATAGGTACGAGAATTTTGGAAACAATCGGACCATGGACGTTGTGTAATAGTTCTGATTCTGAGCAACATGGAGTAATTTTTGGAATCAGAATTTTCAATCATTTTATTCGCTGCCTTTCATATCTCAAATGTCGATTGACAAGCTTACATTCATTGCTGAGGAACTGCGAGATGTGCACCAATAAATATTACATTAATTGATTCACGATTTGGGTTAAGGTAGCGTTGCCGTGGACTTTGGACCCTGTGTATTGGCACGGGAAAAATTTGTACACGAGCCCCGTTCATATTTCTTCACTAGCTGTAAAATGAACTGTACTATTTCATAGAACAACAGTGTGCCTAC
>JAQFZY010000490.1:0-26826 GCA_034696285.1 Hypogastrura burkilli | reverse complement strand
GATGGGCTCTTGCACTACATAAACGTTTAAACGATAACGAGGGGAAGGAGCAAAGTCCGATACGATGGGTCACAAATGGCAATTGATCTGCTATTTAATTCGCAAGGATTTTATTGCTTTTCTCACTGATAGTATTAGTATTTTTTACTAGACACAATCGATTCTGCTTTACTTAGGTTTGTACAGTAAACAACACAGTTCACAGTCGCTTGAATCTGAACCGAGGACATAAGTAATATAGTAGCCGAGAGCATGTTATTCGCTAGGGTACCTACATAAGTTTGGTATCTTTTTTCATTTTGGGTGCTAAAATCATCATCATAATTGTATTTTTACTTCATTTGTATCGTTTCCGAAATCAGAGCTCTGGGATAAACATGATTTCATAATGAATAAACCATTTAATAGCATAACCAAATAGCGGAGCGAGGAAATAATTTTAAATCTCATTCACTTCTTAACGCTGCAGGAAAAGTAATGACCTCGCCTTCGGCTCGTGTCTTATTCTTGCGCACGCGGTTTCGCCGCTTAGCGGGCTTGGGTCGACGTTTGAAACTATCTAATAATTCGTACAAATATTTTTTTTAGTAAATAAATCGATTACATGACTCTACAAATGGTGTGATGTTAGCAAGCCATGTTGCAGAAACCAGGTACATACGAACTGTGATGCTAGACGCTGCAAGTTCTTTAACGCCTTTCTATTTGCTGTCTATTTCTGAAATCTTTCCTGCAGCGTCTAGCGTCACAGTTCATAGGTACTTACTTTGTTTCTGTGACATGGCTTGCTAGCATCACACCATTTGTAGTAATCGTTGCGTTAGGTAAGTGATTTATTTACTAAGGGAAATATTTGTACTAATTAGTTCCAAACGTAGAGCCAACCTCGCTAAGCGGCGGAGCCGCGTGCGCAAGTATAAGACAGGAGCCGAAGGCGACGTCGTTACTTGTATTTATATGAAATTGGATATTTTAGATCGTGTATCGGGTTTATTGTGGATAAAACAAGGACTTACCGATTCTCATGTGACCGGACCAACCACTAATTGTTTCTTCAATTTCAACTAGGAATATTTCACCTGGGGCCAAAGGCTTGTCACTAAACGTTAGGGCATTTGCAAAACTCGAGCTCCTGATCGCTGTACGTCGGTTATGTTCGAAAACAATGTTGGTTCCATGATGAGGGTGAAATCTTGCGGCCCCGCCTCCTCTTTGTGTTTTATGAGCGAGCATTGCTATAAAACGAAATAGTAGTAACTAGTTAATATTATCTTTTCCCTCAGTAACAACGTATGCGTACCTTTCTTGGGCTTGTTAAAATAGCACCAACTGGCATAAGTCTGAAAACGTATATAAATGGCACTGGTTTCGACACTGCAGCAGTAGCTGTGCAAAGATAAGGGCAATAGGTAAGTAACGCACCTAGTAGATATAAGATAAGCATACCTAAATAATATTATTTCGATTGGAACAGATCTATCGTGTACGTCTGACAAATTCTACGAAACGTGATTTCAAGGCCTGTCACTCATTCACAGTATAAGTAGGTATGAGGAAATACAACCAACTAAAATGAAATGGACACGGCAATCAAGTCAATATAAAACATTCGACTTTGAATGTTTGAATATTGTACGCATTAGAATATGGACTTGTAATAATTGGTCACGGACCGCCTATACTCGGCCAATGTGCCGATGCCGAATACTCGTACGCGGCCTTTTCAATTGTATAGGTAAGTACTCAATAAATACTCGGCTAGAAGGCCCAGTATGTTTTTAAAAGCATTTTTCAATGGAAAAAGTAATCAATTAGCACAAAAAGTTACTAATCACACGTGGTTGAATTGAATTGACCTTTATTTCAGTGCCTTGTTAGGTTACAGCAAATACTTATAAGTACATATATGTACACACACGTGGTTTTTGCGAGTTTCGTTCTAAAATTGAGTAATATTCATAAATTAATTTTTTTTTAATTCCCAGTATTCCTTGACTTATTATTAGTCACACCGTAGATATTCCTATTTTTCCCCGAAAAAATAACTAGGTCGACACTAACTTACTTTGACCGAAATTAAAGCAAAAATCTTACTCATTTTCACCGAAGATTATGGCCATGACGAATTAGATTTATAAGGTTAGGTTAGGTTTAAACGTTCGGCTGTAGTGATTGCACTCGGCCTAACCGAATGGAAAGCGGTCAAATCTCACCGAAATTTGCCTTAAAACAGAACTCTGGAAAAAATTCGGTGAAAGTAAGTTTGGTTGAATGAGTTAAGTTTTCGGTGAATTTTGGATTTATCTTTGGTAGTCTTAAATGATACCCGTGTTCCTTCAGCAGTCACACACTCGTCACTCGTAGGTTTAGGCACGACCTATTATGATTTATTGAGAAGTTAAGTTGTATACGCAAAGCTGTAAAACGTCGAAAGCCTACACTTTACTTAAATGATTAGGTTCAGATGTACCACGAATACGGATAGTATTTTAGCTATTTAACGTGTGCGGCAAATGGGCAAACCGTAATGTCCTTTCCAGTTTGCGATTTATTTTTCGTTTTTTTTTCTATTTTGTTGTTTTTATGATTTTGAACAGAGAGCGAGTACTGGGTGGGCCGAGTAGCCAAGCTGCCTAGTATAAATACTCGGGGCATCAGTATATTAACCTTGATCCACACCATAAAGTACATTTAAAATGGGGATACTAGCACATAACACATTACTTTGTTTCCAAACTTATGGTTGAAGCTTTAGCGCTTAATACGTTGATATGTTGATGCATGCGAAGTACAGAGAAAGGATTCGACTCGACCTCGAACGTTTCGACGCGTTATTGGAAAACATGCAAGCGTGTAACACTACGTTTGCATACTTTGTACTTAGTGAGCCTTATTGAATAACATTAGTTTTGTGAGCACACACCACGTAACCTGACGACTATTGTAAAGGTAACGCTGGGATAAGCCAAAAGCAAACGCCATGTTTTGGTTTGTATCTCTTTTAAATTAAGCATATGGATATAGAGGTTAGGTTATACATAGATGCCGGATATAAAAAAATCTGTAAACTTAATAACAAAGCTAAACCACTCAAGTCATACATTATAATCACAAATCGGATTGTAAGCGACCTTTAAACTTTACTAAAGCTTAACCTGAACCAGTCAACTAAAGATGACTGGCGCCTTAAATAACCTGATCGTTCTTCACAATACACAATCAAAATACATCTTAATTAATACTAACTGAAAGCTTTTTGCTGCTATTGTTCACTGGACCATAAGGGAACAGGCACCCATAAGGGTTGTTGGTGTTACTGCTGTACACTACTGTAACTCTATTGCTTTACTGTATCTGTAACTTGTAACTCCATCTCTCCATCTGGTCTAGTGAGTGATCGTCTCCGTCCTAGTTGTCGAACAATTTTTACATATGTTGAACGTACAAGATAAATATGCAGTATTTTGTAAAGTAATCCGACCTAAACTTAGGACTTACAGTTGACTGGATGACCCACTGACGACATTTCTGTTAAATTAAAGCTTTCCCGACTCAAGTCCAGATAGAATGACGAAGGACAGTACACAGAACTTCGTCACTCGCCACGTCGCCACTAGCTTCGGAGTAAAATGGAGTCGAGTGGTGGGGGCTAGACGCCGGACAGACACGACATACAATGTTGAAATGCTAGCAAGAAATATTTAGGAAACTAGACTTGAGACTTGAGAACAGACACAAGGTTACAGAAGGAAGAGAATGTTCTCGCGGTAAAATCAAGCTATACAACCTCAAAACTCAATCATATTCTAAATTAGTTTCAGCTAATTGGGATATGCTTTGACTTGATTTTTCCCTGAGCTGGACCTATTATGACTTGATTAACGGGAAATATTGACATAAAACAAAGTTTTGTTTCTGAATTAAATGCTCACAATAATAATGCTTGGGAATCGCTGGTGACTGCACGCTGAAAAACGTGGTTGATTTTAGTCGTACGTGTAGTGTAAGAGAACTTTGAAGAGACCGCCGATCAAGGAATGGACGATCTGATCTGATACTATGTCTAAATTAAATTAGCTGAATGGAATATTTCTATGTACTAAAGTTATGACTATGAGCGTATGACGTATGTTCCTAATTCAAGGTGACCCTTTTTCATAAACACGAGAAGAGTACACTTATTTTTACAACTAATATTAATATACCATAAGGATGGTCAAACTTTACCATATGCTTTTGACCACACGTATGCACGTCTGAACTTAGCAACTGCATATCTAAATATTATAAGACGACTAGAGTATATCAGTAATATATGTATATGTACACATGCAACCTGCGACCTGCGCTGTGCATGTTGAAATAACGGTATGAACTAAATATTCTTGAGCGTAATCACCTATACTTCACTGTAAACGATGGTGAAATAAACCTGTATAGAGCTGTCGCTAGATTTCAGTTTGGGCAGGGGTTCAACATTTTATCTGTATATGTGTTTGACATTTTAAATAATTCATTTTCGATATTCTCAGAAAAACGAGAATATTGTTATGATATCTAGTACACACGTGCTCTACTATCAAAGATTTTGGCGACTTTATAGGGAGAATTAGATATATGGGGGTAGTATTAATGTTTAAGTTACAGATGGACTAAATCTGGTAGGTACTTAATGGAATTCAATGAAATTCATAAATATTCAAATTATTGTCTAGGTATTGTATATCTACATATAAGAACGCTGAAACATATGGACAAAGGACTATATATTGAACAGGAAGTGGTAATTCATCCCAGGCCCAGCCCAGGCTTGGTTTTGGAGAAGCTCTGACTGTTAAATATAGTTTTTGAGTTTGAGTGAGGGACGGCAAATATTGCACATAGGATACAGTGGGGGAAAGTCCAAGCTTCCCAAATCCACCGAGAAAGCCCGAACCGGGTAACACTATCCAGAAGGCTGAGTAGAATGAAAGGTGCAGACACATGCGGGTGGGAGAGGCAGGAACAGGAGCGAAAAGAGCTCTGAATTCTATAAAAGTAAAAAATTCCACGAAATTGCGCAGATGGACGCGGCTCTTTTATAGGACAATAGGAAGTCCGTACAGATTGGTATACTCCGACCCAGAAATGAGAAAGCTATATAGAGCTTTTCCGGATTCTGGAAAGTCTCGTCCCTACTACACAGCCCCACCAGTCAGTCTTCCGAAACTGGAAACGAGGCCCACTTTCACAATGGTGGGGCGTGCCAAAGTTAACATTGAGATTAAGCCAGGAACGGAAGGCCTGTTAACACGATAATAATGTTGGGCCGGAAGCAGTCCCTCCGGCCAGAGCCCCTCCTGGCGGACTATGGGCCGGACGAGGCTCTCAATGAGTCCACAGACATTGAGTGGGTCAACAAGGTATGACCCATTCCAAATTAAATACTCCTCTTCTGGGACCGATGATTCATTGAACTTTGGACATTATACAGAAATGGACGAGGAGGACCCTACGGCTCTGTGCCCTTGCCTCCCTCATCTCCGTCTGCCTCAACACGCCGAAAACCTTTGAGAGATACCGGGTCCTTCAATACGCAACTTTCACCACTGACCTCACCATCACTTTCCTCTTCACAGCCGAAATGATTGCCAAAATGCACATTCGGGGAATTTATAAGAGTCATAATGCATATTTTAGAGACCGATGGTGTCGGTTTGACTCAACAATGGTTTTCTTCCTTTGGGTCAGCGGGATTCTCCAGGTCTTTGAGATGCTGGACTTGGTGGCGGAGTAAGTTACGATTTGTGCTTGAGAAAGCGTGCAAGTGCAATACCTACTCTTACATCAACATTAATGCTCACGCTCACCTGCAAACATTAGCGTTATTAGTTTAAAAATAGTAGCTAATTAATAAAAGTAACTTTCTGCAGCAAAGACAGCTGGTTATCCATTCTGAGAGCCCCCAGGCCCCTGATTATGATTCGGTTCATTCGGGTATTCCTCAAGTTCTCAATGCCAAAGTCCAGAATCAATCAGATCTTCAAACGGTCTTCCCAGCAAGTCTACAATGTGACGCTCTTCTTCCTCTTCTTTATGAGTCTCTACGGCCTGCTTGGAGTCCAATTCTTCGGAGAGCTCCGAAATCATTGTATTTTAAGGGGAACCAACATGAGGTAGATACCTTATTTGAGTACTGTATACTGTAATGTTAATATACTGTATACTGTATAATGTCTCGCTTTCCAATTTGCAGCAAGCTAACCGTGAACAACCTGGCCATTCCAGACACGTACTGCAGCATGGAGATGGATACCGGCTACCAATGCCCTTCCTCCTTTGAGTGTAAACGACTGGAAATATCAAAGTACAAACAGGGATTTGCTGGATTCGATGATTTCGGTAAGCTAACAATTGTAGGCATTTTGTGACCGGGATCCTAATGATTAACAATTCATGCACAGCCACATCCGTTTTCACGGTCTATCAGGCTCAGAGTCAGGAGGGTTGGGTCTATGTAATGCACCGGGCCGTTGACTCCCTGCCCGGCTGGAGGGCTCCGCTCTACTTCGTGACCATGGTCTTCTTCCTTGCCTGGCTCGTTAAGAACGTCTTCATTGCCGTGATCACGGAGACTTTCAACGAGATCCGGGTTCAGTTCCAGCAAATGTGGGGCACGACACGGGCGAGCGGGCGCCTGGCGGATGAGAACAACTCAAAGATCCTGACCGGGGACGACTCGGGCTGGAAGCTGATCCAGCTTGACGGGAGTCGGAACAAGGGCCTGGCCCCGATGATCTTTACAGTGATTCTCCATTCCGCTGCATTCCGGTAGGTGGAGCGCTTAGCGTACACATATGGGAATTTGCACGGGATTCTTAAGTAAACTCTTTTACAGGCTTCTCGTAATGGGGGCCATATTGGCCAACGCCATAATAACTGCGACCATGCGGTTCCATTCCGAAACGAATGAGCGTCAAGAGATTACGGATCAGTACTATTACGTTGAGATGGGCTTCACGATTTTCTTCGGTCTCGAGGCCCTGTTCAAGATTTGGTGCCTGGGTGCCATAGGCTACGTTTCACAGGCCATACACAAGTTTGAGCTCCTCCTCGTCATCGGGACCTTCACGCATCTCATTCCAAGCTGTTATCTTTCTGGATTCACGTATTTTCAGGTATAGCAAAGGTCAATGGTTCTAATTCATAGAAACAGTTTTAAAACGTGATATCCATTTTGTTCCAGGTCCTCCGAGTAGTACGGCTTATCAAAGCCTCCCCAATGCTCGAGGACTTTGTGCACAAGATCTTCGGCCCTGGGAAAAAGCTGGGTTCCCTGGTCATCTTTACCATGTGCTTGCTAATTATTACGTCGAGCATTAGTATGCAGCTCTTCTGCTTCCTGGAAGACTTTACAAAGTTTGAAACGTTCCCAGAAGCCTTCATGAGTAAGCCCATTCACTACGTACTTGAACTAATTTCATTACGAATTTGAATAAATGAGCGTTTGTCCTGCCCAGGCATGTTTCAAATCCTGACCCAAGAAGCGTGGGTGGAAGTTATGGACGAAACCATGGTTCGAACCTCGGCCCTGGCTCCTATTGTGGCGGCCTACTTCATTCTCTACCATTTGTTCGTGACTCTCATCGTGCTCTCCCTTTTCGTCGCCGTCATTCTTGACAATTTGCAGCTTGACGAGGACATCAAAAAGTTGAAACAGCTGAAGTTTCGGGAGCAGAGTGCAGAGATTAAGGGTAAGATGAGCTAAATCCCTTACGCAATCCATCAGTATAAATCATTTGAAGGTACATTATTATTTGGGTATTTTCTAGAAACACTTCCATGGCGCCTTCGGATTTTTGAGCGGTTCCCAGACTCCCCCCGAATGGCCAGACTCAATAAACTACCCTCCGATTTCATTCTGCCAAAAGTTAGGGAATCCTTCATGAGGCAGTTCGTGTCCGAGGTCGAGGACGAGGATAACATTAATCCAATACTCCTTGGAAACTGTAAACTCGACTACTGCAGTGAGCAGCCTTTATTGTATCGAAAGAACAAGATCCTGAAACTACTCACGCCCACACTCAGACTTCGATCCATGAACATCCAGTTGAAAAAGTGAGGACAAGCATATTAGCGAATTATACATACTGGATAGGATAACTGCACAATGAAATCAGTTTGAAGAGGCCATTCTGAATTTAAATGATCACAACTACAGGTACTTCACGAGCGCTCTTGTGTCTGATTCCAACAACCAGCGGATGGTTCTTGGGGATTCCGGTCCCATCCCGGTTCCAGATAAAAGGTTTGGCAACCAAAACACGGTCTACAAGCATCGATTTGATGCTCGGAAATCAATTCGAAGGAGTATTCGGAGCGGAAGCCTAAAGCTGAAGCAGACTTACGAGCATTTTCTCGAGAACGGGCATCCAGGAGCTCTGAGTCGGATGAGCCCACACGACGTTGATATTAAGTTGCTTCAGGCAAAGAAGCAA
The DNA here is from genome assembly GCA_034696285.1 of Hypogastrura burkilli. Classification (NCBI taxonomy): domain Eukaryota; kingdom Metazoa; phylum Arthropoda; class Collembola; order Poduromorpha; family Hypogastruridae; genus Hypogastrura; species Hypogastrura burkilli. The sequence goes on along the minus strand of JAQFZY010000490.1, from coordinate 18,349 downwards.
CAGGCAGAAATGCGAAGGTGACGGGTTGCATAATATTTGAAGCTACTGCGTAGTGATTTACCATGATGTGTCCATAAATTAGAAATCGGAGAGAAGAAGACTTACGTGAGAACCATCCCCTCTTCGACACACCATTGTTCTCCGTTCCGCGGGAGTCCAGCTTCCGAAGAATATGTCAAACCATTGTTTCTGCTCGTTATGACCCCAAGCTTCGGGACCCAATAACTGGACAGGAAAGGAAGCTGAAGTACAAGAGACTGCAGTAAGTTTTCGGAACCCTGAACAATGTAAGTGCCGTCTAGGGAATAAAAATTTTATCACACTTACCCTTCCAGCAATCTCCTTGGTCTGGTGACCTACTTGGACTGGGTCATGATTTTCGTGACCACCATAAGCTGTACAAGCATGGCTTTTGAGTCTCCCAAATCACGGGTCATGGAAGAGCTCCATCTCCAAGTATGTGAGTACGGATTCGTGGTCATGATGAGCCTGGAACTATGTCTTAAAATACTGGCTGACGGGATCGTGTTCACACCAAATGCACTCTTGAAAGATGCGGCGGGGATCCTGGATCTCTTCATTTATTTTGTAAGGCAATTATACTTCAAGACTAACTAATACAGTATTGTGATTTATATCTCAAATTCCGATACATAGGTATCTTTGATCTGGATCATTTGGCTCCCGAAGTCCATTCCGCCTGGTTCCTCGGCCCAGTCTCTCATGGTTCTCCGTTGTTTGCGGCCACTTCGAATCTACAATCTGGTCCCACACATGCGGAAAGTTGTCTTCGAGCTCTGCCGTGGATTCAAAGAGATCCTTCTCGTGTCCATTCTCCTCATCGTCCTAATGTTTGTCTTCGCATCCTATGGGGTTCAACTGTTTGGTGGTAGGCTGGCCCGGTGCAACGATCCAAATATTACGACTTTGGAAGAATGTAAAGGGGTTTTCAGGCGACGAGTATTTGTGACTAAAATGAGGCTGGACCCTATCGTTGACCCTAATGAGACCTACCCCAGCTTCTACGTTCCAAGAGTGTGGAGCAACCCGCGCCGATTCGATTTTGACAACATTGGGAACGCCATGTTGGCTCTGTTTGAGACGCTCAGCTACAAGGGCTGGGTTGATATTCGGGATGTTCTGGGGAAACAGCTTCAGCCGGTAACTGTTCATAATGAGGTTGAGCTTCACCATTTCGTTCTTCTTGACTACCATGCTAACATTTACAGATTCACTCCTTATACATCCACGTCTTCGTATTCTTGGGCTGCATGATTGGGCTCACACTTTTTGTGGGCGTGGTCATTGCAAACTACAGTGAGAACAAGGGGACGGCCCTCCTCACCGTTGATCAGCGTCGTTGGTGCGACTTGAAGAAACGACTCAAAATCGCTCAGCCCCTCCATCTTCCGCCCAGGCCCGAAGGGCATCAGTTCAGGGCCATCGTTTACGACATAACGCAGCACATTTGGTTCAAGCGGTTCATTGCTCTCAGTGTAATCATCAACTCGGGCTTGCTGTGCTTTAAAGTAAGCTGACTTATTATATGCAAAAGGTTAATTGACAATTAACATGGTCATTGATTTCACAGTGGGAGAAAGAAGGGGAAACGACCCTGCGCCTCAGCATTATTTCTACAGTGCTTACGCTAGTTTTTGTGGTCGAGGTGTTAATGAAAACGGTTGCATTTACGCTCCGGGGCTACTGGCAGTCTCGCCGAAATCGGTACGACCTCTTCGTGACCCTACTGGGCGTTGGCTGGCTCAGCTTCTGGCACATTCTTGGGGAGAAAAATGTAAGTAAAGTTAGGAACCATTCTGGAATTTGCAGAGAATACATGTAAGAATCCGATATGTCATTTGATAGACCGACGCGTCACTAACATTGGGCTACACCGTGATCATCATGCGATTCTTCACAATCACCGGGAAGCATGCTACGCTAAAGATGCTAATGTTGACTGTCGTTGTGTCCGTCTACAAGTCCTTCTTCATTATTATGGGCATGTTCCTTCTAATTGTGTTCTACGGGTTTGCCGGGGTCATTCTCTTTGGGACCGTTCGGTACGGTGAGGGCGTGTCAAGGCATGCGAACTTCGGGACAGCCACACGGGGCGTGGCTATGCTCTTTCGGATCGTTACAGGAGAAGACTGGAATAAGATCATGCATGACTGTATGATAGGAGTAAGCAGGCGTATATTCGTAATTCTTATTATATATAAAGAATAACCTTTCACTTAGTTTTTCATTTTAACAGCCGCCATATTGTACACTCGGAGGCAACTTTTGGGAAACGGACTGCGGGAACAAGACGGCTGCTCTGCTCTACTTTTGTTCCTTCTACGTCATTATTACTTACATTGTACTCAACCTACTTGTCGGTAATTAATTAAAGATTTCAAGTCTTAGAGAGCTCCTTATTGATGCTAGTCATTTTACTTCTGAGTTTAGCTATCATCATGGAGAACTTCACGTTATTCTATTCAAACGAAGAGGATGCTCTACTAAGTTATGCCGATATTAGGAATTTTCAGAACACTTGGAATATTGTAGATTTACACCAGCGGGGACTCATACCGGTCCGGAGGGTAATCCTGCTTTAAGTTAAATGCTCTTAAAAAGTTCAAGCAAGCATAGACATTTAAACGCATTTTCATTTTCGCCCAGGTCAAGTTCATCCTTCGTTTGCTCCGTGGTCGACTCGAGGTGGATCCTCACAAGGACAGACTGCTATTCAAGCACATGTGCTACGAGCTTGAACGACTCCATAATGGAGAGGACGTGACATTCCACGACGTTCTCAACATGCTCAGCTACCGCTCCGTTGACATTAGGAAAGCATTGCAGCTAGAGGAATTGCTTGCACGGGAGGAACTCGAGTTCATTATTGAGGAAGAGGTTGCAAAGCAGACCATACGAAGCTGGCTCGAGGGATGCCTCAAACGAATTAGAGCGGCGAGTATGTCACAGGTTAGCACATGCTTCGAATATTGAGCGACACCGCTGAAAGAACATTCATAAATACTTTGCTTTGAATACTTCTAAAATACAGAAGCAGCATACTAGCCTCCTAACTAGTCTTCGAAATGCAACTGAACCACCTGCCCCTCCGCCCCCCACAATTTCACCAGCCCAACAGCCCCAGCAAAACGTTGAGCCAATGAAACAACAAGACCACGACACGCAGCCCAGCACGCCCTTTACTCCTCCCGCTGAGAAAGCCCAGTCCGTCAAATCGTCCAAGCCAAGGTCCGAAACGCTAGAGCATACTTCCTCACGGAGTGACAGCGTTAGTTCGGGTTCAGACACAAAAAGACTCAGCTTTTTAATTGCGAAGGACTCCGAACAAAAGGATTTAATCGAGCATGAGAGGATAAAGAAGCTGGATCTGCAAAAGTATGGGAAACGACTTGGAGACATTCGTGGGTGGTGGGGCTCAATGAATGTTGAGGAAGATGAGGAATGATTGTACTTAAGAATAATCAGCAAGCTATGAGTACTAGTATATAACTCGAAAGTATCACATTTTTCTGGTGCTAGGACAATGTTGTAGTGCTGTTGTTACCTAGTCAGTAAAGGACATTTATAAATTGCCAATAGTATCAATAAATGAATCGCTAATGTTCGTATTATGCTGACTATAATCCTAACACTCCAATAACGTATAGGCAAGTACAAAAGGCTACAAATAAAAGTGCATATAACGTAAAGGTCGACAGAAAATTAAAGAAACAACTAACTGAATGCTATATTTCGAATTGCAGAAACGACCTTACAAATACTTACACACCACGACCATGACGCGCTTTCCTTTACATATACCTACTATTACACGTTCTAGTTGTCTTCGTCTTCCTCATATTCAGTTTCCATAGCTTCCGGTTCCGGCTCGTCGCAAATCATCTGAACATGCTCATGGAGAGGTTTTCTGGTTCGAGCTCTCTTCGATAGTCCTAGTCGTAAGTACGGTTGGGCCTTGTGTGATCCGGTTTCAATGTTTTCATTACCATTATGATTGTCCTGAAGCGATGATTCCTCCAAGTCTGGAAAATACAAATACATTCCTCGATTTACTGTATTGTAATTGTAATAGAATGTTACGATAAAACTTTGGATTTTCCTAGGAACATGTAATACATAGTACTTCTAAACCAACCATGGCTCACACTGGGCGTGCGCTGATAGTCCAAATCGTAGTGTCTTGGGTCCTTTCTTCCAGTTGAAGTAATCTTCCTACGAAAAGCATGTCCCGCCGCTGGATTAGCTCGCTTTATTCCAACACCAGGTTTGGTAGCTCCTAGTTCAGTACCATACTTCTTATTTGCAGGAACGTAATCCGCCACTCCAAGTCCACATAGTTTGTCGTTGTAGAATGGTACTACAGGGACAAAATTAAATTATTCCACCATTATTTAAACGCAAAATAAATGCACTACCTATAATAACAATCAACCAACCAACAATAGGAATGTCTCGGCTAATTTTACATAACATATGCAGGTGCTTACTACGTAAACAATGTATGTATGTATAAGTACGTATTATACTATAGAGATCACGTGTCTGTGTCGCATACCGTTAACGTTAAGCTAGTCAAATCTGTAAAATTGGATAGGTATGTACTTACCGTCGGAATTGCTCAATTCGAAAGCATCGGAATAGTCGAGGTCATTTGTAGTGGTTTGCTCAGGTGCAATTCGCTTGTTATCAATATAACCCTGTGCAAGAGCCTCCTTAGCATGTTTGGAAGTAAATCCATACACTGTTATGATGCATGACGGCGCCGTAGAACTTTCTGAATCCTTCATCTCCACATAGCATGACGTACTTACGTCTTTTACCTCGGTCTTGAAGCTCTCCGTAATCGTCCCGATCTCCTTTACTTCGGTCTTGAAGCTGTCCGTAGTCGTCCCAACTTCTTTCACCTCAGCTTTGAAGCTCTCCATAGTCGTCCCGATCTCCTTTACCTCGGTCTTGAAGCTGTCCATAGTCGTCCCTATCTCTTTCACCTCCACTTTGAAGCTCTCCGTCGTCGTACCGATCTCTTTTACTTCGGGTTCGAAGCTATCTGTAGTCGTTCCGATCTCCTTTACATCCACTTTGAAGCTCTCCATAGTCGTCCCGAACTCTCTGACTTTGACTTTCAAGCCCCCCGTAGTAATCGTCCCAATCTCTTTGAGTTCGACTTTGCATATTTCCGTAGTCGACACAATCTCGGTTACCTCGGCCAAGAGGCTCTCCATTATCATTCCAAGCTCTTTGTCTTCCGAGGGATGGCTTTTTACTACTGTAATTGAAGCGGGACCAGCACTTGCACAAGCATCTTCTGCCTGAAAAGGCACGCCACACGTCTCCATACCGGCTGACATTTTGAGAATGTTCCAAATTTCGAAAACGGAAATACTTACTCACAACTCACCGCCAGCAGAACAAGAGGTTAAATTTGCAAACACAAATCACAAATCACCACCGCGAACAACAAGCAACAAGAAGCAAACGCCAGCAGGCAGAGCAGAAAAGGTGCGTGAAGTTAAGGGCATTGGCCCCAAAATCCACCACCGCCGCACGCGCACCCTAAACTGCACTGTTACTGTGTGATTTAAACGGGAGACGAGGAGACGAGACGTGAACGTGGAAGGATTGTGTGATTCACACAAGAGCTGTGGCTTACAGTAAGACGCGAAGCCATCTTGATCCTGCGCAAAGGCATACACTTTATAAGCATCATGAATTGACGCCAAGAAGGCCAAGACCCAAGACCATATCGACGCAATCGCAGTGCTGCGATTACCTCACCCTAACCCGCCTTAACTTAAATTGTACGAGTCTTTGAAGAGGGATTCCAACCAGTAGTAATGCGCTTCCGATCCCTTTATTCTGTGTACACCAGTAAAGTGTGTACCGCTTGGTTCCTGACACGGGCAAAATTGTGTGGCCATTGCCCCAGAACCAGGAACAACTAGACAGACATTAAAAATGCGTTGATTGCAACGTCAAACGTGAAAGAAGTCTTAGCTTTTTTTTTTATGTGTACCATGATATGATAAAATGTGAGCGTGACCAGCCTCTTTCTGGTCTCCGGTTCCACTGGAGCTGTTCGTTTTTCAATGGACACGAATAAAAATGTATTGTGCTCATTTTTAAACCAATAAAAAACAAGAAAGCTTTATCGAGAATGAAGCATAAACTATTATTTTAAGATTTAAGTCCTTAAAGTCAGCATACATAGTTGCGCAAAATACATGTAATTTGAAAATACCGTACTAAGAAATAATTGATTACAAATATTTTTGGTAAAAAATATGTGCAAACTGCGTCTATTTCGAGTCGGGTGGATTAATAAATTTCTCCCACTTTGACCAAAACACCTTCCCAAATCACAAAGGTGCCGGAATGCGGATGTAGGATTTCTGCGGTGTCAGTAGTGTAATACACCTTTATCTTTGTCGCGCAGTGGTTTGAGTATTTTGTATTTTATTTTGGACTGCTTTTTTGGCCTAAAATACCTGTATTTTAAAATACATTTCAATGTATTTTGCGCAACTACGCTCAAGACGTAACTTTTTGCGCTCTAACTGAAACAGGAAAGACTTTTGGATAGTTATATTTGCCAAACATTGAGCGACAAACAGGAATGTTTCTTAAATTTTTTGTTGTCTATTTTTCCGTTAAACGTTACGCATTACTGTGCTAGACGGTTGATCATAATTCATTTCATAATAAATTATCACTGATCGACTGATCACTGACCACGCTGGATAAGTCAGTTTTTTCTCAAAGTGCCCTCCCTCGCGGGAGTGGTTTAGTAGAAACATTTTAGTAGCGGCAAGATGACTGAGGAAAGCGCCAACGAGAAGCACTCAGTCCCTGATGTATGTGTTTGCCTTTCCGTTAACTCTTGGGCTCTTCTATGTATGTTTGTAGTACGTGCTGTGCTTGTCAAGCCAAATCTCCCGTCTCACTATTCTCCTCCGCCTCCAAATATGACCACACTCCGTGCACTATTATCATTAATGTATTTGTACTTTGTACTACTGCTAAATGTCAGTTTAACCTCTAATAAATATTAGTAAGTATTTAACCGGATTTTAATATGATGACCGCAAAAATTAGGTTTATGTATTGTATCACACTAATCTTAAAAGTAAAGAGAACAATACCAAATATTACTCCTGGGTGGTACAGAATAGTGAGATAGTGAGTCTTAAGACACAAGGGAAATCAGCGTGAGTAATTAAAAGCAAAAGAGAGTAAACGGTCAAACGTCAAACAAGTGCAAGTAATGTAACCAACAACGGTGACCGTTGCGTGGATTTATATATTTTGGTGAGCTATGGCGAGCGCCAGTGTTGGTGCGGGTACCAAAGTCTGCGTGGCTGTGAGGGTCCGACCTCTTATTGAGCGGGAGACTAAGAGTCGTAAGTTGTAAAACTCGTATTTTAGAGTGCATAAAAGGAGTAATAGTTTCCTTTGTAAATAATTCATAATAAATGATTGATTGAGCTAAATTTCCGCTTTCAGAGTCCGTGGTACATTGGTCCGTTGCAAATAATGTAATTCAACAAGTAGAGACTGAAACTGAGCAAAGAATCCGGCCTAACTACCAGCCCTACGTCTTCGATCATGTTTTTCCACAAGCAACAACTACTAAAGAAGTTTACGACAAGGTTGTGGCCCCGATTGTGGATAAGGCCTTTAATGGGTTCAATGGAACGGTCCTGTGCTATGGGCAGACGTCATCAGGTAAAATATTTAATTTTTCCGTCTCGCGTATTTAATGATTACTTTCGCTTTGAAATTATAGGGAAGACATATACATTGTACGGGAGTGACACCGAAGATGGAATTATTTCCATTACGTCGCAGGATTTATTCAGACGAATTACGGAAGACGACAGTCGAATTTACATCATAAGGTAGTTCCCTGTAGTTCCAATCCTAATGTCTCAAGTGATTTTCATTCTAAAATTTAATTTTAATTTAGAGTGGGGCTTATAGAAATATACAATGAGAAAGTGACGGACTTGCTGCAAGAAGGTCAAGTGGAAATTCAAATTGTGGAGAATAACGGTGTCATTGTGCCGAAGGACTTAGAAGAAATTCAAATTCTAAAGCCTGAAGATATACTTAAGGCTGCCCAGCGGATTCAGCGGGAGAGGAAGATTGGTGAAACGCAGATGAACAAGGAGAGTTCTCGTTCTCACACCATATTAAGAATCCTAATTGAGAGTGTCCCTCGTACACCCGACCCCGACACAGACTTCGGTGAACAAGTTCATGTTACTAATGCACTGTTAAACTTCGTGGACTTGGCTGGTTCTGAGAAAGCCAGCCAGACTGGAGCTCAAGGCGAGCGATTCAAAGAAGCGACGTATATAAATAAATCACTTTCTGTCTTGTCACAAGTCGTGATGCAACTGTCTGAGGATGTACATACTGGAACTGGAGATACTCCTGGTGGCTTAAATCTGAGTGTGAGTCGTCTGACAAGTACCGGAACCTCCTTGACAAAAAGAGGAACAAGTCGGTTCGTCAATTACCGTGATAGCAAACTGACTAGAATCCTACAGAGTTCACTGAGTGGAAATGCCATTATTGCTATGATCTGTAATATCACGCCTGCTAGTATTGACGAAACTCATTCAACTTTAAGGTAAGATTTAGCGTTTATAGAGACAGGTCACAAGTTCTCATTTTTTAATACAAGAATCTTTTGACACTTAATGTATAAGTACATACATTAATTAATTAAAGTGATTCCTGTGATAGATTTGCGAGGACTACAAAGAAGGTTCACACAAAGCCTAGGCCGAATGTTTTGCTATCGTCTAACCAAGAGTATCAGCAGGCAATAGAGAAACTTCAAAATCTCTTATGCGTAAGTACAAAGTTAACAACAGAAGTTAAAAGCTTAGAAATCTGAGTACAGTTTGTGTTTTGATTTTAGGGGAAGTCTTCGGAAGTAGAGGACTTAAAGCGTCAGCTAAGCGTTTACATGAAGTTCTGCCAGTATAGTAGCATGGGTATTTGTATTAACCCAATCATGCCTACCGTGTTCTCTGACGTAAGTTAATCGTTGCTTATTTACTCAGTCACGAAATCGTAGGTGTATATATCGTTGTATATATCCAGCTCAAAGTCAAAGTTAATTCAGTTCAGTTTATTTTTGATTTATCTGACTGTTGGTTTGTTAAGCTTTGTCGTTTATTTCTTACTTAGCGACGAAAAACAATATGTTCAAGCCTTGCGCTTGGACCTAGAGAGGACACCTTGAAGTCGAACGGCGTTCCCTCGAGCGTCTTCTCGGATTTACCACCCGTAAGAAAGACTCATGGCAGTGCTCGAACTTCTTTGGGATCTACATTCTCGATTAGTGATGAAAGTAAGACACCGATCTGCTTTAGTATGTATATATGTAGTTATACGCGAATCCGTACACTTACTACCTTACACGTTTATTCCTCTCATTCCTTCGAATAGAACTTATGATTCGTGAGGAAACAATGAAACGTAAAGTGTCAAGAGACTCTTGGGAAGGCCTTAGTGATGACCGAGTGAAGAGGCTCGATGCTCAAGTCCAAACTGAACAACTATCGTACTTGCATATACTAAAAAGTTGTTCACTATCTCTGTACCGAAACTAGGTTGAATTAATTTTTTATTTCAATTTTAGACCAGAGCCTCCGCAGCCGAAACGAGTGAGACTGGAGGAACCGAATAATGAAACTCCTATTAAATCTCTTCGTACGCAGATACGACTTATTGCAGCTGGCCGTGATGACGATCGAGCGGTGTGGGACTCAGATAAAGAGTTCCTTCAAGCCGAACGGGTTAGTTTCTGTAATTTCAAATTTCAACTTGTATACTGTATATGTATACTAATAGTATGCTTAAATAATGTTTGCCCGTATCATGTGATAATACAAGTCGTTACATGTGCGCTTAATTAAACTACATTTTTCACACGAATTTCAGTCGAAATGTCTGGAGCAGGTGGAGGAATTAATAAAAAATAATATCGAGCTTTCAACGAAGAATAAGCAACTCGAGGATAAATGCAAGGAAGCGGAACTCAACAGAGATCTCGTCGAGCAAATAACAGTCTATGAGTTCAAGAATAAGCAATTGGAACGACGAAATACGGAGCTACTGGCCAGAAGTGTAGAGTTACAAACGAGAGTCACTGAGCTGGAATCTGGGAAAAGTGTAAGCATTTTGCTGCGTCCAGTATCCTGAGGCTTGAATGCTTTAAAAATTAATATAAGCTGTGTTATTTTACTTCAGGCTAAGCCATCACGTGAACATAAAATGAATAATTTGATCATCATGCCCCAGGCCCATGTTAAGTCGGATGTTGAAACAAGCACTGGAGTGATCGTTGCAGACGCTGAAGCTAACACAGAAATCGCCGTTCGGGATGCTGAAACTTTTATGGAAGTCAATTTCGTAAATGCTGAAACCAGCATGGAAGCCTATGTGGGAGTAGCTGTGAGCGATGCGGGAACTGGTACAGAAGTCATTGTAACTGGTGATGCCGAGACGAGTTCGGCAGTTTTAACAAGTGAAGCTGAAACAAGCACAACAACAGTACCGTTAAGGGATGCCTCAACGGGTATGTCACAAGTAGAAGTTACTAACGTAGCATTAAATACTGTTGTCACGAGGCTGCCCTCATTCTTTGAAGACGACGTGGCCATTCAGACGGATCCTCTACCCGATCAAACAGGTATATTAAATACTAGCTATAGTATGTGCTTAAAAATTATAGTATGTGACCTCAGCTCTCTGTTTTGGCTCGTGCTCAAGACTTGCGCACATGGCTACGCCGCTTAGTGATGTTCGTTCTAATTCATACATGTTATTGCCAGTACGCAGCTGTATTTCGTCCCGCATCCATAACGGTAGTTTCGTCTTATTTCAGAAATATTACGAGATCTCAATAGCCAAGTTACTGAGTTCATGTATAAAAATGATGCCTTGCAGCGTCAGAATTCTGATCTGGAGTTCATGAGGGTCGAGCTGGAGAGTCAAATTGAAGATTTTAAAATCATAAAGAACAAGTACGACGATCTTATGGTACGTCGCTTCGTTTTTGTTTCTTAGTTAAGTACAAAATATTAACGGTTCTAAATCTTTGCTTTGTTTCAAAATTCGAACGCATTAGTTGTCCTACTGTTATAAAATTTATATTTTAAAATCGTGTAGAATGAACTCCACATTTATCCAACGGACTTGGCGAATGGATTGTTAGAGTTACGGAATTTTTTAAATAAGGAGGTAAAGGATGCTGAAACAAGCATAGGAGTAATCGTGGCTGACGCTGAAACTAGCACACAAATCACGTCACAGGATGCTGAAACAAGCACAGGAATGATAGTAGCAGACGCCGAAACTAACACACAAATCACGTCACAGGATGCTGAAACAAGCACAGGAATGATAGTAGCAGACGCCGAAACTAATACACAAATCACGTCTCCAGATGCTGAAACAAGTACAGGAATGATAGTAGCAGGTGCCGAAACTAAAGCACAAACCACGTCACAGGATGCTGAAACTTGTATGGGGGTCACTTTTGTAAATGCTGAAACTTGTATGGGAGTCGCTTTCGTAAATGCGGAAACTTGTATGGGAGTAACCTTTGCAAATGCTGAAACAAGCATGGAAGCCTGTTCACGAGTAGTTTTACACGATGTGGGAACTGGTACGCCAGTTATTATGAAAGGTGACGCCGAGACGAGTACAGCAGTTTTAACAAGTGAAGCTGAAACAAGCACATCAGTGGTCGTAGAAAATGCTGAAACTAACACACAAATCACAGTACATGATGCTGAAACTTGCACTCAAATCACTGTCGCGAATGCTGAAACAAGTATGGACACCTATCCAGGAGTAGTTCTGAACGATGCGGGGACTGGTACGGAAGTCATTATGACAGGAGACGTCGCGACGAGTACAGCAGTTTTAACAAGTGAAGCTGAAACAAGCACAGGAGTGATTGTAGTAAACGTTGAAACTAACACAGAAGTCATAGTACATGATGCGGAAACTTGTATGGAAATCACTTTCGTAAATGCTGAAACAAGTATGGAAGCCGGTGCAGGAGTAGTTCTGAACGATGCGGGGACCGGTACGGAAGTCATTATGACAGGAGACGCCGCGACGAGTACAGCAGTTTTAACAAGTGAAGCTGAAACAAGCACATCAGTGGTCGTAGCTAATGCTGAAACTAACACACAAATCACAGTACATGATGCGGAAACTTGCACTCAAATCACTGTCGCGAATGCTGAAACAAGTATGGACGCCTATCCAGGAGTAGTTCTGAACGATGCGGGGACTGGTACGGAAGTCATTATGACAGGAGACGTCGCGACGAGTACAGCAGTTTTAACAAGTGAAGCTGAAACAAGCACAGGAGTGATTGTAGTAAACGTTGAAACTAACACAGAAGTCATAGTACATGATGCGGAAACTTGTATGGAAATCACTTTCGTAAATGCTGAAACAAGTATGGAAGCCGGTGCAGGAGTAGTTGTACACGATGCAGGAACTGGTACCGAAGTCATTAAGACGGGTGATGCCGCCACGAGTACAGCAGTTTTAACAAGTGAAGCTGAAACAAGCACAGCAGCAGTACCGTTAAAGGATGCCTCAACTTGGATGGCGCAGGTAGAAGTCAATAGCGTAGCACTAAACACTGACGTCACACGACAACCGTCCAGTTTAGAAGCTAATATTGCCGTACAAACTGACGAGTTACCCGATCAAACAGGTACTTTATAATTGGATTACTAGTAATTGCTTAGCCACCATTGCCTAAAACGTACGAATCCTATTTCCTACTGTAGTATTCCTTACAGTTTCGTTCAGCCAACGATGTGATCTACCAAGATTTCAATTTCACACTGAACTTTCTGTTTATTCCAGCAAAATTGCACGACCTCAATAGGCAAGTTAATAAGTTCAAGTCTAAAAGTGAGGCATTGGAGCGTCAGAATTATAAACTTGAACGAATGAGGGCTGCTACTATGGACAAGCAGATGAAGAATGCTGAAACAAGTACTACAGAAATCAGTGGTACAAGTGGACTCTCGAATTCCCGGACTCTCCGTGTAAATAGGACGTCCCAAACAGACGACCTACCAGATCAGGAAGGTGCGTAAATTTCAAATATTGTCACTACTATTCATAGCTATTTGTATGCTCTCTTTTTGCAACCATCTTTTTCTCAATAGAAGTTCTAAAAGCCCTGAAGAGGAAATGCTTCGTACTCAACGACAAAGTCGAAAAAAGTGAGAAAATATATAAACATGACTTGCTAAAGGAAAGACGACGGCTAGAAGAATGTGAGATGAAGCTGGCAGCTGCTGAATCAAAGGTACACCTATTACTATCTCGGAAGTGAACTATTCCCCATGTATCCATTATTCTAAATCGAATCCAGCATGCACTTTTCTTGGTAATAATATAATGCTTTATTGTTTTTCAGGTGGAAGAGTCCGAACACCGTATAGTTTTGGTCAGATCTGAGCGGTTACAGAAGAAGCCAACGGTATTCATTAGAATATATTTTAACCAAATTTGACAGCTTCTCTCAACAGGACATGTTTTGTGTAACAGAATGTGGGGGAAACCCAGTGCGACTTAATGCAGGACCTCATCAAGCGCTCTATGAAGGGAGAGCCGGGCCTGCTTCCAGCTGGCTATCCTGAAATCGGACTGATTGCGACTGAGAACAAGTCACTCCGTCATAGGATTTTAGAAACGGCAACGGAAAAAGGGAAGGCCGAGAAAGTCGCACACCAGAGGTTAGGAAAATCACCATTGATGAGCAGTGAACAGTAATTCAAGTCCTTTCCCTATCCCCCCGAAAGTACGTTGCTAAAATCAAATTTCCTTTCCTTATTGTCTAGCCTTCTGGCAGAGGGATCTCCTAAGCGACCGAGATTTGCCAAACCTGCAATGCTCCGCAGTCCGGTTATTTCTACCCGCCAGCCAAAGCCCGGTCAGAGAGTGCCAATTAGTTCAAGCTCAAGCTCCTCCCGTTTGCGCCCTACCACCGGTTCATCCTCGCTCCCACCTGCGAGTTCCGCTTCCAAGGACAATCGTCACCCAAGTGCAGAGTCACTCAAAGAAAAAGCTTCCCCCAAAAGTGCCGTAACCCCTGTGATACCAGTCCCTCAACGTCCCTCCTCGACCGTGCCAATCCCAAGCCCAGTTATAACTCTGCCTGTCCACCGCTCAATGGATTGGGACAATGAGGAGATTGATGATGAGGCTTATGCCGATGATTTGTTAGCCCTACTGGAAGCGGGCTCTAAAAAGTAACTTCTACACTTCTACAGGATTTTACCTACACCTCAGCTTTTCCTTGTCTGTAGTTCCTATTTTCTACGTTGACTTTAATCTTGCTTTGATTCATGTGTTCATAAAATAAAAAATTGACCAAGACTAACCCTAAATAGGTGTTCCTGTTTCCTGTTCTTACCATTTCGTTTTTTTATTATTAAGATTTAGGACTATGTCTAGTACCAACATACTGTATAAATATGCGAACGCTCTTACACCCACCGACGTGTGAAGAGAGTAGAGAGATAGAGAGTACAAATATAACGATAGATTTTCCTATCTAGTTATCTTATGATTAGTGATCATTAACTTGCGCCATAAAGTATAGTCTAGTCGTGGAAAAGTGAAGTTGACACCGGAGTCTTTCCTATCCTGCCACATTGTAGTCCCCAGAGAATACGGGATCCTTCCCAGTATCAATGACCCGTCCCTGAGTCGGCCGAGCCCCAATGTTGGACAGGAAGTCCTCAACAGTCTTTTTGTACTCGTCAGGGTAGCGGCGGAAGTGGCCGACATGGTGCGTGTTCTCCCAGCTCTTCATGTTGCATTTGATCCCGCTCTTGTTGGTCCAGCCGTCCTGCACGGCCTGGATCACGTCCATCGTTGAGATCTGATCCCGTTTAGAGCAGAGGAAGAGGGCCGGGGCCTTCAGGGGCTGATTGTAAAAGTACTCGTGGGACACGTAGTAATGCTTTGTGGCAACGTTATACATGGCCCGCATGTGCAGATTAATGTAGTCCTCAAGGAGTTTCTGACCGAGAGCGGACTTGGGGAAAACGGACTTGGAGACACCAAGGGCCGTCCCGTTCACGTCTGAAAGCAAAATGGAGACAATGTAGGGTCATATACGGTTTATGGTATTTCAAATATATGGTATCAGCTGTTTCCAAGGATGGGTCTTTACCAACAACACTGTCCCAAATCTGCCCAATCATAGTCTTCATTACAGGGTCATACTCAGAGGGCCGTTCCCCGGCCACCCTCAGCATTTGCCCAAATACGTATCCGCCCACGGAGAACCCGTGAATGAGTGACTTTGGATGATCAACATTCTTGAGGATCGGCATGAGCTCCTTCTCCACGATCGTGTTGGAGAGTGCGGGAAGGAGGAGTTGGGAAGGCGTGATCCGGACAGTCATTACATCGAATCCCCGATCCAAATAGAAGCTGGCATACTTGTTGACCGCGTTGTTCTTGGCCATGAGCCAGCAGAGGAGGATGGAGAGCGGTCGGCCCTCACTGCTGTACTCCCATTTGCCCCGGACCGGGCTCTTCATGGAACTGAGCGGAGCAGGGCTCTTGGTCATGAAGGATATGGTCTTGGTCAGACGCTTCGTGGTCAGGCTCCGCTGGAACTGGAGGAAGAGGTCTGTGACATTGGGCTGGGGCCTCAGGAGGACCTGCTTGCTTAGTGTGCAGAGAGACATGGTGGCTCTAGGTCTGGCTTGGTCTGTCTGCAGGGTTAGAAATTAAGGCTCTGAGTTAATTCTCATTAATTCGACTGGCTCAATTCATACTATGTATGTACATATGTATATACATAATACACAATCCAAATATTGCAATAATATGCTAACTGACCCTGTGTTTCCTCGTAGTAATATATATGGACACAAATTGAGCAAGGCAGCAAGTAATAAGTAGTACCGTTAAAGCAATTCCACCACCAAAGACGAAAATCTAAAGTGCCTAGCTCCTAACAAGCTTACGCTGACATTACACGAGAATTTGAAGTACTATATGTAAGTTGTAACTGGAAATTCCAAAATAATCAGCCTTTTAGCTTACCAGCTTATTTTTTCCGCAATTTCTACTGAAGTATATTATAAAATTAACGCAAACATCCACTTGAGGGATATTCAGCGGTGATCACTCACCGGAATTGTCATAACGATTCAGGTGCCGCATTTGTGGTATACATTATGTATTCAGTACACTCGTGTTACGTTACGTTACACAATACACAACACAACGCTCATAGCGTCAAAGCACGTGAAACGTCAAATGCCAGTGAAAATAATTAGTTAAAGTTAAATGATAAAAAGACAGAATCTTAATTAAAAAACTATTATACAGCCTTTTCTATTTATGTAGTGTTTTTCCCTTTATCATTGCTGTGCAGCATGCGTATGTAGAAGTATCTACTACATACGAAAGTTTTACTTTGCTGACTTTAGAAATAAGCGAATCCGCTCCTGCTGCACGCTTGTGGCTGATGCACGGAGCCACGGAGCAGCGTGAAGAAATTCTGGGACGATGATACAAAATTAACTTAGCGAGTTTAATTAAAATACGATTATCTGTCTTTGGTACACTTATGGTACAAATCCACTATCAAACACTAGCTGGATGCATGTTTGATGCAGGCAAGAACTCTAACCACAAGAACCAAACAGTTCTCTGCTATTGTCCTGATCATTCACATCACTAGAAAATTTCGACATAGGCGTATAATTTATAATTGTGTTGCTGCTGCTACTATGTATTTGTGAACACATAATTGTCACGGTATTAATTCAATAGTTTGAACACACAATTTTTTGAAGCGCTAAAAAAATTAAGTGTATCTTGATTAATACACAGAAAAAGTAAATAAGTTTTAACTATTGTGCCAAAGAAAGCGAAGGGAAAGGTCACACTTTTCTTAGACAGGTCAGAACACAAGACACAACAGAATGAACAGATGATCAAACTAAGCTTACCGTTAGGCTTCCAGCTGAAGACGGGTGCCTGACACTAATGGGCTAAGAATGGAACTGGCTATGGACACCAAGCGCCTTCCTGAGTCAAAGTGATAGAAAGAAGGCTCAGCTATCCTATCCTAACTTACAGCAACAGCATTGCCCTGCATCCAAGCGTTCCTTTGCTAACATGTAGCATCCATCCACATAATGTCAAACCAAGGCCACTGGTTGGCTTGAGTGAGGATGGTGTGATCGTGGTCGATCCCATTCCCAAGCCTAGTAGCATGTGGAGGGCAATCCGGTCATCATGCCCTACTCGCCTGATACAATGTGCAAAAAAATTTTGCACGGCCCAGTGCAGCAGACATCATCATATGGATTGACCGGGCAAAAAACCTCAAAGCTATTCCCATACGTACACTAAACACACCTCTTCAACTTTATGCAACCTGTTGCAAATTCCATGAGTTCATTAATTAACATCCTGTGAGCACATGGTTGGATTCATCCCACGTTCCACCTTACTTGCCAAACTGAATTAGCAAGCATTCCCAGTTATTCTTAATGCGTCTTTAAAGTTTACTCTACTACATATTTAGTTTATTAGCCAGCAAAAGGTTGGAGAGCTTGGAGGTTAGTGTCGTAATTGTTTACATATAATGCATGCGTAATTCCAGCAGCACACGTGCACTGCGGAAATCTAAACATAACATGCATTGCTTAAGCCGCTATCTCCATCTATGTATCTCCTTAATCCGAGCCCATGTGAGGAGACGTAAGACGTATTTCGTTATACGAGATACCAGGATGACCATTTCTTCCTATGACCTGTCTCAACTCAGCAAGCACGAGAGTTTCAGCCCCAAGCTGAGCCAACGACAGCGACGCCTCCTCTCTGGCTTCGCTTCGTCCATGCCCAATATCCTCAGAACGGAACTTCTCTAAATGGTCCAAGCTCTGCGGACGGACTGTTGAATCAGATTCACTGTTTCCTCCACCCTCCACCGTATTCAAGTCCATTCCAAAAATCAGGAGTTTGACCCCGATTGACCTCCATCTCGAAAGCTGTAGTCTGTGATACCCATTCATAACTCCAGAACGGGAAATAAGGACTAAGCTCCTCACGCCTTTCTCAACGAGCCAATCAGCTAATTCAAGTCCAAATCCGCCCAGTCCCCTAACAACATTGAATGCTTCGAAAGGGTCAAAGTATAGCTTCGGAAGAACGGGCTTGAAGAGCTGTGCTTCATTTCGTATTTTCAAAACAATTTTTCCGATATGTTTTCCGGAGACCATGAACCGAAATGCCTGTT
>JAQFZY010000489.1:0-26826 GCA_034696285.1 Hypogastrura burkilli | reverse complement strand
TTCATGCAAGTTCATTCTGAATGATCCCATTCATGCACAATTCATGCAAGTTCATTCTGAATGATCCCATTCATGCAAAATTCATGCAAGTTCATTCTGAATGATCCCATTCATGCAAAATTCATGCAAGTTCATTCTGAATGCTCCCATTCATGCACAATGCACAATTCATGCACAATTCATGCACAATTCATGCACAATTCATGCACAATTCATGCAAGTTCATTCTGAATTATCCCATTCACGCACAAGGCGTCCAATTCATACGCAATGCCTTCAAGACATGCGTAATGCGTTCAATTCATGCACACAGTATCCAATTCATAGGCAAAGAGTTCAATTCATGCGAAATGGGCACATTAGTTCGAATTCCGGCACGGAATTAGCCATTGTCAGAATTCGGAGCAGAGGATTCACACTTCATGCTTTCGGGCCAAAAAGTCATAAGCCCTGCCTGCTGCCTACTGTGCGGCGCTGAGACGGGCTGCAGTTCAATTCCTACTCCCTTTTAAAATTAATTAGTCAATAGAATATGTTAACATAAAGAAGGCGTAGCAAACTAAAGGGCAAGTATAAAATGGATGAAAATACAGGAGAAGGGCTGGATTCAATTGACTAAAAACAGGAAATTGCATGTGGCCAGAACCTGTGTGTGTACATATACTTACATAACATGAAGGACTTTTAATGACAGATCCCCAGGGTCAGATCAAGTCGTATATGGGTGTGCTGGAACTGATATTGTACATAGTGGACATGATATAATTCTACTCTTAATATACGTAAAGGTATCACAGTCGACTGGACCTAGTCGGGTTCTCACTTTCCTACAGAGCAGATCTGACAAGAAACAAGACACCTCAAGAATGTCTGAGTACAAGTTGACTTATTTCGATGTCCGAGGCCTGGGTACGCTTTGGCACCATTTCAGAGTTAAAATATTTTTAAAATTTTGAAATAATGAATTTCGGACACATTTTAAACCTATTTTCAAGGGGAGGGCATCCGACTTCTGCTCACTCTGGCCGAGCTCCCCTTTGAAAACGAAGTAATTCCGCTGGCCAAGTGGGCTGAATTCAAGCCAGGTTTGCAACATTTCCGGAATTATGAATTCTTCAAAATAGCGTTAATTAAATTTTTTTTCCAGTTTACGAACAACTACCGATCCTTACGGAGGACGGTAAGGAGTTTCGCCAGTCCGCCGCCATTGCTCGATATTTGGGCAAAAAGTATGGGTTCTATCCCGAAGATCCCTTCCTGGCCTACCGTTGTGACCAAATTGTGGACACGCTAGGTAAGCAATGCAGGTTAAGGCTTGGCTTTTTTGGAGCTAAACAAACAGAATTATTTTCCATTAAATTGTGCCAAAAATCAAGAAACATAATTAATTGGAATTTAATTCAGTTCAACGCCAAATGCTAAATAGTTTTGCATCCACTTATTCATTGACGCGTTATGACAAGAAACAGATTGAGGATCCGACATTTTGGAATATTTACAAATCAAAGCCTAATAAGGCTAATTCAAATACAAAGGTTTTTTTTTGAATTTGTTCCCAAAACATGCACCTTGAAGTTGACCAAAGGATCGGAGGTAAGTTACTATTTTGTACATGGAGTAGCAGTCCAAATTATAAATATTAGTGCTTTCCAAAAAATATAGATTTTGGTCCAAACCCAAAATATGCAAATTAGGAAATATATATTCTTTGGCTATCATCTAGATTTGCTCATTTGCGTGATTTGATTTGAGCTAAAGCCTATATTTTTGAAGCATGTAAATACTACAAGATAGGTACAGGCTCATTGATGTATGTACTTACTACGTGTATAGAATGGACTCCAGTGGCCTGGGCCATACTGGGCTATCCTGGAGCTCCGGACAAGGACCGCGTGCCTGAGCTACGGCGGAACCTCGTTGAAGTCGTATTTCCAAAGTACTACAGGAAATACGAGAAGGTCGTCGGGGAGGGGTCGGGCCCTTACATTGCTGGGGAAAAGATCTCGTATGCGGACTTGCTTCTGTTCAATTGGCTTGATGTTTGGGGAGAGCTTCTGCTCCCGTCGGATTTTCTCAACGACTATCCCGCCCTTAAGCGGCTCAAGGAGAGCGTGCTGGCAGTTCCGCTCATCAAGGCTTATATTGAGAAGAGACCCAAGTATCCGATTTAGTTGCAGTTAGCAGTGGATCAGTATTGTGTATATTTCTCATGCCGGAAACTAATATATTTTTTATCTCGACAAAATAATTCATTTTGATTAGTACATATTTGCTTGCGGTACCTACAAACCTTTCCCAACTGACACGCTCCCCATACACTACAGTAACCTAACTTCATCTAGTAACCTAAACTTACCCTAACTCCATCCACGTTACAGTAACCTAATCTAACCTACCTCCATTCACGCTACACACGCTACACAGTAAACTAACCTAACCAACCTCCATTCACGCTTCACGCTACAGTAAACTGACCTATAACCTCATCTACTATATTTTACATAGCAACAGTAACTTAACCTAACCTAACTCCATCCACGCTACAGTAACCTGACCTAACCTCATCTGCTATATAGCAACGGTAACCAAACCTAACTTGGTCCCCTCTACAGTAACCTAACCTAACTTCTACCCGATCCTACAGTAAACTAAACAAACTTCTTCCTTACAGTAACAGTAAGCCATCACCTAACTTCTACCCTACCCTGCAGTAACCTAACCAGACTCCTGCCCCACCCTACAGTAGCCTAACCAAACGTCTACCCTACCCAACAGTGTAACCTCTACCTTACAGTGTAACAGTAATCCAACACATAACTTCTACCCTACCCTACAGTAACCTAATAAAACTTCTACCCTACACTAGTAACCTAACCAAACTTCTACCGTACCCTACAGTAACATAACCAAACTTCTACCCGACCCTACTAACTAAACTTCTACATACCTTACAGTAACAGTAAGCTAACACCTAACTTCTACCCTACCCTACAGACAGTAATCTAACCAAACTTCTACCCTACAGTAACCTAATCTAACTTCTAGCTTACAGTAAGAGTAAACTAACACCTAACTCCTACCCTGCAGTAACAAGTTAAAGATTATGCTAACCTAAAATCTATGTAACTTCTACCCTCAAGTAACCTAAGCTAAATTCTGCCCTTAGAGTACCTAACCGAACCTAACTTCATCTGCTCGTATTTATAATTTTCGGTAGTATCCGAGTATCCATAGTATTTACGGCAGAAATAAATATGACACTTGCGCTCGTGCTCGTATGAATATCTTTTTAGTGCATGTACATATAGCGAATCCGTTTATTACAAATATCTAAACTTGACTTAGTCATTCTGACTAATTAATCATCTATATTCTCCACCGATTTCCGCCTCTTAGAGTAAAGCAGCTTGAGCCGCTTGAGATCCGCCTCCGTCCCCTGATGAGCCTTCCGCACGTGATCAAACAAATTCCACTTCTTCGAGAATCCAATCGAGCAGAACTCGCATCGGAAGGCCCGGACCTTGGAATGTGTGCTCACAATGTGCCCATGCAAATGGATCCGCTGCTTGAAGCCCTTCCCACAGCTACTGCAGGTGAAGGGCCGAATGTTCTCGTGTATGGTCTGGAGGTGGACCTTGAGGTTCCAAGGGGAAGTAAAGGTGCTCTGGCAGTGCTTGCAAGCATAAATCCCGGACCCTGAATCCCGATGATTGGCTACTTTCTTTGACTTTGCTTTTGGCTTCTGGATTTGGCGGATCCGCTTTGGCGCAGGGGCCGAAATTTGCGGGATCGCTTCTACAGAGCTCTGGATTGGCTGAACCGTCTGCACGGACTCTGTGACTGGTTGAACCGTCTGTACTGACTCTCTGATCGGCTGAACCGACTGTACTGACTCCCTGATTGGCTGAATCCTCTGTTCCGACTCCGTGATTGGCTGGATCGGCTTCCGGATCCGTACAATGATTGGGGCAGGCCCTTCGTCTTCTACGCCATGACACTGGAGCTCGTGAAGGGTTCGGCGCTCTTTCGAAGGCAGGACTCGGGAACAGCAGGAACAGGCGTAGTAGTAGGACGTCATAGGGTCTGACCTCAGAGCGTGAGTGACTCCTGTGCTTTGAGGGATCTGCTTGGATTTGGGTTTGGGCTTGTAATTACTTGAATTTTTGCCATTTGAATTTGATTTGGCATTATTTGAATTTTCGCCATTTGAATTTCCATGGGCTTTGGAATGATTTGAATTTGCATGGGATTTGGAATGATTTGAAGTTTCGCCATTTGAATTTCCATGGGATTTAGATTTATTTGAATTCTCGACGTTTGAATGGGATTCCGTAAAGGCTGTCCGTTTCTTGGTCTTGGTCCGGTCCCTCAGCTGGTAGTTCCCCATCCTAATGCTTCACACGGCAGCTGTTTCAGTTAGCTTACGCTTCTTACATGCTACTACCGGAGCTAATCCGTTTCCTCGAACAACAAGATTCTATCCAGACCTGTTAGGAATTAATAACACAATTTTGTCTATGAAATTATTAATAACTAGCAAGTTACCCGATCTTACGATCCGGGGGAAAGGGGACCCGATAAACCGAATTAGGCCCTTAGGGTGCCGTAGTAGCAGTCAAAATGCAATCCGTAATCCATACTACTGCTTCCAAGAAATTGATGTCCCGGTTACCAGCAATCTTGGCACCGTATAAACCCGATCCGAGCGCTATTGGGTCAAAGAAGTCGAACTTGGCACTGCCAACACGCTTGCATATAGTTCCTGCTCGACTGGAAAAGGATGTTTGTACTCGTTACAAACATTTCCCGTACGGTTATGACATGAGGTACTCGTTACAGACTATTCTCATGCCGTTACGACATCAGGTATTTGTAGCCAGGGGCTAATGTCATAATTTATTTATGAATTTGTTTATTGGAGCTATCTGTAGGAGTGTGCACCCAAAAACAAATAAAAACTCAAATTTTGACCTAAAATGACCAAAAGTCACAGTTCATGACAGGTCAATGAAGTATGGGGCGAAAGGTTCCCGGGATAATTAGAGATTTTTTGACCACTCATCAAAATCGGCCCAGTAGTTTTGATGAAGATAGCGGACATCCACACACACACACATAGAGATACAGACCAACGATTTGATGTATATAGATATTTACTTCGACTACAAAACTTAGCTTTTAATGATTAACTTACCCATGGCTCACAGATATATCCAGCTTCCGATTCAGACCATTCAATCTACGCAGCTCACATGCTAAAAATGTGTAAGTACAAATAGAATTTACTACGAGACAGAACTTTGAATGTGTGTAGACTGTACCAACAACAGCAGGGGAAAATAGTACGTAACACAGAGACAGAGGCAGATCAATAATCTCGGGAACTCTGTATATCTGGCCATTGCGGGTGATCCGGTTCTGTCATCTCAATTCAGCTGGCGCGCCATGGCGCAGGGACTCACTTCCTTCTTCCCAGGAAAGCATAGGAAACACCGAGAAAACCGAATTTACACTCTATGCAACATAAATACATACATATAAGCAAGGAAAGCCCGCTACTTCCCAGAATCCGAATTATTGTATTAACTGTAATCTGTAATATTTGTAGGTACTTAATTTACAACGATAAACCACCACTAATTTAGAGCGAGACAAACATTTAGATACAGTAATAGAGTCGTGACTTCAATTTGTGTTGACATTCTGTGTAATTTAGGTATAATGTAATTCTTTAATTTATAACTTTAGCGCCGCTCAAAGTTCCATGCTAATTTAAGGTAATTAAACTATTCGTGTAATGGTTCCTTCAGGTACAAACAGTACTTTTCTAAAGCGACTACGCCTTAATATAGCCTTAGAAAAAGGCATATTTTAACACAAAATGTATTTATCTTAATATAAGGCTTCCATTTAAACTTACACCAATTAATTCGACATCTCTCACCAATTAAAGCAGAGGTCCTCACAAATTACAGCAAATTACTCACCAATCATTTGAAACCTATTATGAACAAAATAATATTTTTTCTTTGATAGTTAACGGAATCAAAAATTCTCTTATTTGAAATATTTCAAAACCTTGGTGAGGAAATCTGCTCTAATTGGCGAAAGACTTCGAATTAGTTCGTGATCGTTTAAATACTCCTCTTAATTTACGAAAATGTATTAGCCGAATTATTGTTTTAGATGACAATAGGTTAGGTTAGGTGTAGGCTGCAAAGAACGACTTTATTTCACTAAAATATTTACTTTTTCCATTAATGAGTTTAAAAATGCTAAATCCCAAAAACACTGACTTTTGCTTTTAACATATAAAATTTATTTCCAATAATATTTTTTTCTTGAGTTTGTCAAACAAGGGTTAAGTTAAGGTTAGGTTAGCTTATCATTCCTAGTTTCAGTTATTGTTATTGTTTTAAAACAAAAACGCCATGAACAAGTCTTTATTAGATTTTAGCTTAGTGGGTAAGTATTTTACTAAAGTTCTTCAATAGTACGTAGTAGTTAAATGTTACATGAGATGAGAGTTTGAACTTTTTCAACTGTACGGAATAATCAGTAGTTATAAAGCCATCCGAACATCCGCCCTTGTAACTAATAATCGGGCTATGTATACGTACTAGTACAATAAGGAAAATAGGGGGCGATATCTATATGTTTATACATTAAATACTGTATACTGTATCTTTATGCATAAATACTATGCAGATTGCAGATGTATACATAGGCAGAGCGTGTTGAGTAAAAATCTAATATAATCAAGTTATAAAAGTCATGTCGTATCAGCGTCACCAGTCACCATTCATAACTCATAAGTCATACGCTATTAACAAATAGAGGACATACGATAATATTAAATACTACGTATTGCTTCCTGTTAAATGTATGTAGTACATACAAACATACATATATAGGAGAAGCCTTACAACCGCTTGCACGGTAATCAGTGCACGAGCTATCTATCTACGCCTCACATTCATACTTTTATAGTACAGCGATCTTTATTGCCACTCACCTAAATAATTATTACCCATTAGTTAAAAATATTAGAACAAAGATAGTTTCATCTGGTTTACAAGGCTCACGCTAGCAGTTAAATTCGGGACTCATAATTTTCCCAATTTAAAATGGAAATTAATCTCAAAGTACCTTCCCTGTTACTCTGTATTTCCCTCTGTCTCCTCCTACACGAAGTGAACAATTCCTTAGTTCGACAGCCCAAACCCGCCTTTCAGACCGTTCAAGTTCAAGAGATTCCCAAATTAGAGGCGGGCTCACGAAAACCACCGTTCTACAAGTTCAGGCACAAGCAGGAGGTCAGGGCAAGGGCCTATGTCCTTGCCGGCCTCCAATACAGCCAGCACGACCTTGACCTTGGGTTTCAGAACCCGGGAAAGGTGAGCACGGGCCGGTCCGAAAAGAAGAAGCTAGTCTGCTACTACAATGTCCCAACAATGTACGACCAACCGTTCCCGGTCTTCCCGGAGCAGATTGAGCCTGACCTCTGCACGCATGTCAACCTGGCCTTCGCGCGGGTCTACAACTTGACGATTGTCCCAAATGAGCTGAGAGACCTTGAAGTAAGGAGTCAAAATTGTATGAATTCTTTCCAGAAAATACAGAATTTGATATAATATACAAATGAGCAAATTTTGAACACAAAGTTGGTCACAATTTTGTGGTCGGTTTATACGGGATTCAAGCCTGAGGCGTATTCTTTGGTGTCCATCTCCATGTGTTTTTAACACCAATCCTTTGCGCTAAAATCTATATTTTTAAGTTTTAAATACGAGTTTATATTTTCCCGCAGTTTTACAGCCGTACGATTAAGCTGAAGCTGAGGAACCCGGAGCTCAAAGTTTTGCTCTCGGTTGGTGGGGCCGGGGGCGGGATTGGTTCAGATCCAGATTTAGGCATGGAGGCCATGATGTCAACGAACCTGACACGTGCAAGGTAAGCATTGATTAGACCTGACATGCATGACCGAATCTAAAGCCATAATAATAAAATGACATGATAATTGACAATATGAACAATTCCAGATTTATCGACAACGCTGCGGAGTTCCTGGGGTCATACGGGTTCGACGGGCTTGACCTTGACTGGGAGTTTCCAGCCTTTCCAGGCCCGTTGGAGCAGAAGGCTCAACTTACAGACTTTCTTACTGAATTCAAGAGCTCACCAGTCAGCGCAAAGCTTCTTCTTACTGCAGCTGTACCCGCCGTGAAATACATTGTGGACATTGGGTACGACGTGCCAGGCATAGCCAGGTAGGATCCGAATTATTTATGTAAGAAGTAAGACCATTTAATTTACGCATAATTCTTAAGAAAAAAGCTTAATTTTACACTATTTAAAAATTTGAACAAATTATTACTATCAAGTCATATTATAATACATAGTTTGTAAACAGTTTTTGGGATTTAACCGTCTCGCAGATCCGTTGACTTTGTGAACCTGATGACCTACGACTTCCACTACTATAGCTGGCTCAACCCGGTCACAGGGCCCTTGTCGCCCTTGGCCAACCTCACCATGGAAATGGGATTCATGTCAACTCTGAACACGGCCTGGGCGGCCAAGTATTGGTACCAGGCCGGGATGCCGGCCAATAAGATCGTCATAGGCCTACCGACTTATGGACGGACCTTCAAGTAAGTTGTTCGAGCTGTTACGGTAACCATTTTGACCATGCACCTGATTCTATTAGATAACTTGATATTACCTTGGTGCATAATACAATTTTAAATACGGCGTCCAGATTAGTTGACGAGCGGTATCATGGCTACTATGACCTGGCTGAAGGGATTGGCTCAATTGGGTCTGGAGGTTACGTTTCCCAAGTACAAATCTGTGACTTTATGGCTTCAAATGGGACAACGGGCGTGTTTGACCCGGATGCCCGGGAGCCGTATGCCTACAACGGCCGGGACTGGGTCTCATTCGACAATGAAGAGGCTGCCAAGGCAAAGGTTAGTCCCGTTGCTCTGGTTACACTTTTTTTGAAATGTAGTTTTTAGCGTATTCATAATTCTGTAGGTATATTAAACCATATTAAGCTAAATGACTTCTGTTATCTCTCCTATTACGTATACATTAGGTTAGCTACATACCTATTTTAATATACAAGGTCCAACTCAATAATTATGCTGAGTTTGATCAGGTTATGTTTGGATTACAACAAACGAATATATGTAATTAGCTGAATATTACAGTTTTTCCGCTAAAAGTTAATTTTTGGCTGCCATTTAAACTATGACCAATTAATTCGAAATATCTCACCAATTAAAGATTTTCCCCAATTACAGCCAATCACACACCAATCATTGGAAACTTAATATGTAATTATGAGCAAAAGATTATTTATTTTATGTGAGGAAATCTGCTCTAATTGGTGAAAGATTTCGAATTAATAGGAGATCTTTTATGTATTCCTCCTTATTTTTCCAGTAAGAAAAACACAACATTTAATATATAGTCCAGGTCAATGAATTGGCATAAATTGTATATTGATTTTTACAGGCCCAGTTTGTGAAGGAAATGGACTTCGGGGGTGTCATGGTCTATTCGGTCAATTCAGATGATGCCTGGCAGGCATGCATGAAGAGCACCACGACCTTTCCCATAATTCGAACTTTGAAAAATACGCTTGTCTCATAAAAAGTGACCTCGGGGCATGTACAAAATTTAGTATTAAGACTTATATTTAATTTTTCCATACTGTTAACTGTTATACTCTGAAACTGAAAGAATGACTAGTTTTAATTTTATACGCAGAGCGGAGAAGAGCCTTTATATTTTATATACACTTGCCATTATTCAAATAAACGCCGTTTAGCAATAAGTTTCTTATGGTGCTTTCAATACTGAATTTTGATATAAAATTGAAGTTACGAGTGCGGAAGTATTAGGCAATCCAAACGCAATATCAAACAAGCCTGAAATTACAAGGAAATTGAACCGAATTGAACACGAATAATGGAATAATTAATCATAATGCGAAAAATGAACTCACATCAAGATTACAAAAATGTAGAAACATGTGGAATATATTTTTGCAATGTTTACGCTACTTATACAAATAAAATTTCTATTCTGAGGATCGTTTCACAAAATTAGCTCTGAATAGTGTCCCGCACGGGCCGGTCCCAGGACCGAAAATTTCGGTCCGGTCCGGTCCTAACTTTTTTAGGACCGAAAACTTCGCTCCGCTCCGGTCCTGGGGTAGGACCGAACCGGGACCGGACCGGAACTTTCGGTCCTGTACCTGAAACCTTTTTACCCCAAACTTTTGAGTTCTTTTGAGAAAAGAGGCAAAGCAGTAAGCCAGTTTTACAATACTCCCCATCTATGCCTTTTCCTAAACAGTCAAATAACCAACTACGCTCACAGTCTCATCCTCTTGTAAGATGTTATGTTGACTACAATCGTCCATTTTAGGGAAAATGGATCCGCAATTTGCACGACGGTTACAAATTGACATATTTTTTGCCCCAACAGTTTGAGCAATCAGAGGAATCCTCTTACACTCCTCAATTGAGCTTGAAAATAATACAAAGTTTTTGATGATTTTACACATTCCCTTTTGTCACATTACCGTTGATTAATACAAGAAATAAATAATAAATATACCTCGGTGAAAATATTTTTCGTTTCTTTCCAAGAAGCTTAAAGACTATCGTTATGTTTCGGTCCAAGGACCGGACCGGTCCAGCGCTCCAGGACCGAAGTTTCGGTCCGGTCCGGTCCACGTCAAGGACCGGACCGGACCGGATCGTGCGGTTCACTAGCTCTGAACAATCTTAAAACATTTAAAAAAAAAAAAAAAAAAAACGTAATAATAATAACCCATGATTCAATAAATTAAATTTAACTTAATCGTTTTAACTAATTCAAATCACCGATTTATTTTAATTAGTCCTAGAAATAACGCTATTAATGCATAAGCGATAAATCATAAACCTTATTTCGCTTACTACTATTTTTATTACCTATATGCGGATTTTTTGTCGGGGATGCATATAAATAGCTTTCCCAGCTCGAACTGATCATCACTTTTTTTAATACAGATTCATGCTAATGCTGAAAATTAAGTTGACCTTTTGACCTGACATCCATGACCGATGACTTTGTGAACTTGATGGCCCACGACTTCCACTAGTACTTACTACAGTTGGCTAAATGCGGTCATTCAAAGTGTGATTTATATATGGCTGCCAGTTAAATGATCACCAATTAATTTGAAAGCTCTCACCAATTACCGCAAATCACTCACTAATCATTTAAAACTTATTATGAGGAAACTATTATTTATTATTCTACAATTATTAACGCAATTAAAATTAATTTATGTGAAATATTTCAAAACCTTGGTGAGGAACTCTGCTCTTATACGTGAGAGATTTCGAATGAATTGGTGATCGTTTAAATATACCTCTTTATACATACCAATGTCCAAAGCACTTATAATGAGGGCTTTCAAGGGTTGAACCACTCATACAAATCCTATCAAAGCTTAACATACTTGCCAAAAGTCATATCAAGGCATGAACTATTTGTACCTGGGCTATCTAGGCTTGAAACACTAAAATACTATGGCTATCAAGACAGGAATAGTTATACCAAGCCTTATATAGAGGTTTGAAACTCTTTTACCAGCGCTATCAAAGCTTCTCCAGCCTTTCCAGACCCGTTGGAACAAAAGGTCCAACTTACGGACTGTTGTACCGGCAAATCAGCTTATTAAAACGCCACTTGAAACTTAGGAAACATCTGTCATGCCACCCTGGCCTGGTAACATCTAGGTTAAATTTGGTGGTACGCGTGGAAATAGTTTGCCATGTAGGGTTGGGAGTAACGTTGACCATCTGTCTCATCCGCTATTTTAGTACGTAGTTAATTAATTTAGTATATAATTTATTAAATTAAATCACATTTTATTCATGTTCAATATCGATTATAATTATGTTATTAAGCCACGTAATGTATATTACGATTTGAACATGTGCATTGTGAATTTATACGTAATACACTGGCACTAAGTAAAATTAGTTTTTCAGGCAAATCGGCCAATTAGTGAAACGCCGTTTGAAAATGTGGCTAATTTTAATTATAAAATTCGTTCAACCCATCTGCTGTTGCGTCATAGTTGCCGGACTATCAAAATTATTAATTGAATATCAGCCCTAATATTAAACGAATTATACTCAAAACTATTCAGCTTTGTAATTCTATTTTGTGAACTCCTGAATTTTCAAGGATTACTTCTTAGACCCGATAAATTAATTGATCATTCTTAACATCTAAAAATCAAAAAAAAAAAAAAAATATATATATATATGTATATTACTGAAATTAATTAAGTCCTAAATCATTAATTTCAAATTTTAAAATACGTAACTACAATTTATTTTTAGTAGTCCTACAAATAACCTTTGCATTTATGTGAGTATAAACATTTTGGATTGGGTCTCATTTGATAATGAAAACGCTACGAAGGCCAAGGTTAGTTCCTGTACGCTCTACATCTTAATTATAGCACATACATCATCATTTCGAGTGTAATAATTATGGCCGCATAAGAAATACAGGTTTAAGCATTAAATACGTAAAGTTACTACAATAACTGAATGTATTCTGTTGAATATTAGCGTTTCTCTTGGAAAAATTCATTTTTTGTTTGTATCGGCTGGACAAATGCTAGCGTTTAATTCACAGTCCAAGGAATTCAAGGAATAAATTGTATACTGAACAAATATTTGTTCATTTGCCTGATTAGCTTACTTTTCCACTCCCTGACGAATCCACACTAGTTAAACAGCTAACAGGTCTATCATTAGGTAGGGTGTAGGTGTAGTGTAGGGTTAGCATAATTTACGGAAATACGTAGCCGCTGTTTCTGTATTAAGTAAGGAAACCAGTAGTTGATGTGTGATGTGGCTTTCTTTTTTAAAGAAATAAGCCGTTGTAACGTGCGTAGCCAATTAGCGTATTGCGATAATTCTCTACTCAATAGGAATGTTTACCGTCTTTGCGTTGTCCGCAACCTAAAGGTCGCATTTTTTAAACCAGACTCATGAAAATCCGCCCACAATAAGTTATCCCCAATACCAAGAACAAGTGTAAGGGAATAATATAAAAATAATTGTTGAAAGTAGTTATGAATGGGTTCAGTGGTTCTTGCGTTAGAGACTGCTACAGCCAAAATAGTTTGACCTCTCCGAGGACAAGCGATTGTCCTCATTCAACTCGAGTAGTGCTGCTCGCAAGAGGTGGGTGATCCGGTTCGAGGGGCACCTCACTTGGTAAATTGTACCACTAGAAAGAAGAGTTGACCTTGACCCTGGCCCGGGAGAAGGTCACTTCTGGCCAAACTCTACGGAATCTACATCGGAGTAAAATCAGAACTCGATTCGGGAATCGGTTAAGCGGTCTTGTGAGTAATCACGATTTAAGGAATCACCTGTTGTTGACCTCTCCAAGGTCAACGTAGTTTCCTAGGTCAATCCCTTGAAAGAGGTAGCAGATACGGTTCGAAGGACACGTCACTTGAAACAAAAAACCTTATTGAAGATGAGTTGACTCTGGAGTTTACCCGGAAGGAGTCACCCGAGCTCAAACTGGATAAGAAATTACCGGTAGAGTGGTTGAGTGGTTCTTTAGTAATTGAGGCGGCTGGTGCTGGTACAGACGGACAGACAGGCAGCAAAGTGACAAGCATAAAGCAGGTCCGCTACTTTAAAACTTGCAGTTGTTTGCTGCCTTTAATGCAGTATTACAAACGTCTAAAGTGAAACCTTCAACTAAAACTGTGACTAAATAGTTTCCATTCCTAATGTTACTGTTATTTGTTCTTCCCGGAAGATGTATTTTGCTGTAAACTTTTCCTTTTTTGGGGAAAGTACACTTTTGTAGGCTTAAAAGAATGCAAACTTAGATAAGCGAAGAGGCTAAATATATTCCAGAACGGCCTTCCCAAACCCGCTGTGAGAAAGGGGAAGCTGCCCGGTCCTACTGACCAGGGCCGTCCTGACGATGAATTTAAGTGAAAGCAACTTTCAGGGCGCCAATAGGCAAAGGGCGCCAGCAGGATGATTATATGTAGAACTTGGAGTTTGCTTCCACTTTTTGACGTAATTCATATTTATTAAAGTACATGCATTTTTTTTGCGCGTCGGTATTGCACGAAGTACGAGGCATAGTCCTGAGCCTGGGCCAATTTTTAGGGAAGCTTTAACGCCAGTATGATTATCACAATGTACCGTCCAGCCTACTATTTTCATATTACAAAACGTGCGATGTGCGACTGAGGTAGAATGCAATTGACACAACTTTTTCTCCTTTCCAACGATTTGAGGCAGAGTTTGTCAATGATTTTATAAGTAATATTTTTACCAGAATTACCACCAGATTATAAAAAAATGAGCGACGTATTTGAAGACTTTGATTTTTTGTGGGGTTAACGACTTGTTAACTTTGCGTGGTCGGAGTTGGATAAGTATGCAACCAATTTGTGCATTAAGTACCCGGTGGACTCGTCAGCATGTTGTTTGTCAATCAAGCTACTCATATTCCTGCTCACTCCGTTTGTGACAAAAGAAATATCACTTAGCAAGTACGGACACCTTGATGTTTTAAATGTTATATTCAAGAGTAGGTTGGTATCTCTGACCGTTGCAACCGCTTTGCGAATGTTTTTAACGTCACCCGTAACGGTCGCCAGTCGTGCGAAATTTTATTATTGAATATTGATTCCGCCTGTTTTGTAAAAAAATAGTCAAAATATGACTACTTCGCTCATGTGGTAATAAAATCCATTAGATGACGGTCAATCCCACCCAAATCGTTTTTTTTGCTGCAGGGCGCCGTGAGGAAGTATTCATGGCGCAAAATTCCTCGGTGCGGCCCTGCTACTGACCGTCCTAAAACCCTAACTCAACACGAAGAAAGAAACTCGGGGAGTGAATACGCCAGGCAGAGTGTGACAACCGAATCTTGTATTATGATTTCAATAAACAATGTACGCCAAGCATGGGAAACTCTAGTCTTCAGAGACTGCAGGGGAAGAGTGACGACGACGACAGAGAGCTTGGGACAAGCGGACTAATCCTAAATCCTAATGAGCATAATTAGTTTATCATATAAACTAATGAGAGAACAAGGGAAGAAACATTCTTCCGTTGTGGCTAACATGAGCTGCTAACGTGAAGGCGGGATGACTCTCCCTTATACCGCCTATTTATATATTTTAACCAGACCGCCTTCCCCTCTCATTATTTAATAATAATAATCCCGGCGGAATAATAATGGTGGCGCGTGCACGAGGTTCCTGTCTTAACGAGGGTATTACTATTTAATTCCCATACTATAAAATGGCCGAGTCGAACCTTGTTAGCGTTCACGTGCTCGCTCAGCTAATACAAACACCCGTATCAAGATCCCAACTACTAAATAATTGGATAAATGCTGACCCCGATGGAATTTGAGACCCATATGCTGCCCGCTTTAAATCAAGTTACGTGAGGACTTAATTATTAGGAACAGAGGAGGGAACCGGGAAAGGGCTGGACTTTGATACGGATCCTTCTTGCATA
This sequence comes from Hypogastrura burkilli, assembly GCA_034696285.1. NCBI lineage: Eukaryota > Metazoa > Arthropoda > Collembola > Poduromorpha > Hypogastruridae > Hypogastrura > Hypogastrura burkilli. The sequence goes on along the minus strand of JAQFZY010000489.1, from coordinate 11,233 downwards.
ATTTAGTAATCCGCGGGTAGTCGGTGTCAATGTCAAAGTCAACGCGAGCTGTGTGGCATCGATTCTTATAGTCTTCTAGACATTCGTAGAGAGATCCTTAATTGATTCATAGTCTTCTAGACATTCGTCTGCGGGCTGTCTCGGAACGTGGAACAAGGCACAGCTTATACTGTTTTTTGTTTAAAAAAAAACTGAAAAAAATTCAAACTAGCTGAACCAAATACTGTTCACCGTAACTGTATTTTATTTAGCATGCCGGACTACAAGCTATCCTATTTCGACCTCAGGGGTAATCCAGTTACACTTCAAATCTTAAAAATTAAGTAAATGTACCAAACTTTGTCTTTAGGTCATAATTCATGGTTCAAGCGTATTCCTTTAATTTGTAGGTATGGGAGAGCATATTCGGCTCATGTTTGTCGCGGCTGGAGTCCCATTTGAGGACAATAGGGTCCAGCCCTCGGATTGGGCTACTCTCAAGGGAGGTATATGTATATCTTGGATCTTAATTAATCCTGCCCAAAAAAGTATAAATTTTACCCGATAACCAATTGCGCTTTAGTGAATTTGGCAAAAATCCTTTAGAGGACGTTTACAGGGAAACTAGTACAAAAAAATAATTAAAAAAACAAACGTTATAAAAATTAAATCTTAAGCGTCACTGAAATAAAATTTTCAAAGTCATATTATTAATTGGTTCACTTCAAATCCTAAGGTAAGAACGTGGGCACATATTGCATATTGCATGCGGCATACTGCATACTACTGATTATTGATTCCGCTTGGCATTATAAATACTGCAACATAAATGCTACGTCACTTTCTGTATAGAAACTAAGTTCGGACAAATGCCAGTTCTGGAATTTGATGGGGAGGTTCTCACGCAGTCCTTCGCCATTGGGCGCTACCTGGGACGGAAGTTCAAGATGGGTCCGGAGGATGACCTCCTGGTTGCTCGATGTGATGAGGTAATGCCCGAAACAGTGATTTTAGTCCAAAAATATAGAGTTTAGTCCAAAAATATAGATTTCAGTCCAGAAATATAGATTTCAGTCCAGAAATACAGCTTTTAGTCCAAAAATATAGATTTTAGTCCAAGAATATATATTTTAGCCCTAAAATATAGAGTTTAGTCCAAAAATAGAGATTTTAGTCCAAAAATATAGATTTTAGTCCAAAAATATAGATTTTAGTCCAAGAATATAGATTTTAGTCCAAGAATATAGATTTTAGTCCAAGAAAATTTTAGCCCTAAAATATATATTTAAGCCCAAGAATATAAATGTTATTCCAAATAATATATATTTAAGCCCAAGAATATGAATTTTATCCCAAATACTATATATTTTATCCCAAATATATATATTTTAGGGCAAAAATTTATAATTTTGGTCCAAGAGTAGAATTTAGCCCAAGATTACAGATTTTATCGGAAACATCATTTTGCCCAGGAGTCACGATTTTATCGCAAACATAATTTTGCCCCAGAGTAAAGATTTTAGCCCAAGAAAATAGATGTTAGCCTCAAAATCTAGTTTTTAGCCCCAGCATATTGCCTACCGCAGGTAGCCCATCATGCCCTAGAGCTCCAGCTCCGTTTCCGGGAATTCTATATGGAATACGACGCCGACCAGAAGGCTGAGCTCAAGGAGAACCTGGCCACCCTGCTCATGCCCAAGTACTACCCGGTCCTTGAGGAACTCGTTTCGGCGAACCCGGGTGACTTCATTGCGGGCGGGAAGCCGAGCTGGCAGGACTTCTTCCTCGCCAATTGGCTCCAGATCTGGGAAGAGACAATTGTGGGCCCGGACTACATGAACGATTTTCCGGGCCTCAAGGCCCAGATGAAGGCGATCTTCTCCATTCCGGCCGTCAAGATCTACGTTGGGAAGCGGAATCCGACCTACGCCTAAATCAATATTAATGCTGCCCAAAAATATATTATTTCAGCCCAAACCAGTATGGAAACAAGAAAATCTCGACCCGAAACAAAGAATATGACTCAGGGCGGATACGGCTACGAATCCCGTATGAATCGAGCATGTCATTTAAACTATAACCAATTAATTCGAAATCTCTCACTAATTAAAGCAGATTTCCTCACCAATTCCAGCAAATTGCTCACCAACCATCATTATTTTACAATAATTAACGGAATTAAACTTGTCTTATTTGAAGTATTTCAAAACCTTGGTAAGGAAATCCGATCTAATTGGTGAATTGGCTCTTGAATTAATTGGTGATCGTTTAAATACTCCTCATAAATCGACACCAAAAATTGTGCCCAACATCTATATTCCCTATTTGCATATTTGGTCGTGGGCTAAAGTCTACACTTTTTTTTGGGCAGCACTAATATTGAGTCCCGATCAAGCTAATGTTGACGTAGTCTATATACTGTAACTGTAGAAACAGGCAGTAATTGTAGTCCATAGTTGTAGGTTGTCGTTGTATAAATGCAAATCATCTCATTAAAGTGCAATACATCATTACATGGGCTACTACATACGAATCCAATTGATTGATTAGCATGCAAATCCAGACACAAACATTTCCCTGTGACTTAGCATTTTGCCTGAAATGCAACATTACATCATTAGTCCCGACATACTATGCTGCACATTCTGCATAGAATTCGTCGTTACATTTTTTGTCCATGACATGCCGCAGACACTAAGCAAAAAATAAATACTATGCATAGGAAATGGCGTAATTGTTTCGAGCCGGTTAAACTTTAGACCTTAGCGAGATTTATATACCTACTGCGAATAGCGAAAAAAGTTAACTTTTAGCACGAGGTTATGTTTAATTTATTAAATTATTGTTATTGTAAATTATTATTTATCAAATTATTGTTTAATTTAGCACGAGGTTATGTGGCCTGCTAAAATTAAATCCGGCGGAGTGGCCCACTTTAAAACCTCACTGTATATTATATCCAGCTGGGAAAATACAGGCTTTAGGAGACCTACGCGCTCCACGCTAACTACAGCGGAAATCCGTTCATATTATTTGTATCTATCTATACCCGTTTTATGGATGTGGATGGGCTATTCGAATCAAAATCAAAGCAACGCGTCCCAGGTTCCAAGTACCTATTGTTCGGCTTTTTTTCTTCACTCCACATCCTATCGGAATAATTTGATTTAATAAGTAGGCATGCTGACTAGGCATTGAAGTCTTCTCAAGGTCTGCTTGACAGAAAGGACGACGTTCCTATGTTGAGGCCGTTGTAAGCCAGAAATGTGCATTATGCACCTAAATTGTATACCTGTACAAATTGTCTTCATACCCTTACGCTATTTTGTTAAACCAGAATTCTTTAAAGGGCAGTGAAGCGTAAGATACGGAGAATTATGGAAGAGGTAGCTAAAATTCTTTTTTTTTTTAATGTTAATTTTTTTGGACGGGCTTACTGCTTATTTTAAAAATACAAGGTTCCCTTTCGTGACAATAGGAAACTAGTTCAGGCTTTAGTCTTATAATTGGTGTAATTTGTACTATAACTTCCAACACTGGGATTAGGAGGGTCTAGTTTACGGAATTATATTATTCTGACTGGCTACAGACTTTAACAGCGTAGCGATGTACACATTACTGCATACACTTTACATTTAGTCAAGGCCAGAAACTATAACAAATTCTTGAAGCCGGCCGGAACGAAGCTCAGTCCAGCCTCCTCTTCTCCCCGATAAAGGTCCTGCTGGTGCGGCTTGCGGTTAGTATAGAATTTATGGCCTCCCATTTAAGCTATCACCAGTTAATTCGAAACCTCTCACCAAATTAAGCAGATTTCCTCACCAAATACAGGAAAGTACTAACCATTCATTTGAAAATTATGATAGACAAAATATATAAATACTTTGTTTTAATTGGTGATAGATTTCGAATTAATTGGTGATCGTTTCAATATTCCTCAATTTAATGTCCTACTATCCAATGCTACCTGTAAACTGTATACAATATTGTTTCAAACATAGTTTTACAGAGAGAATGGCGGAATACAAGTTCACTTACTTCAACGTCCGGGGCCTTGGAGAGCATGTCCGACTCCTCTTTGTGGCGGCCGGCGTTGACTTTGAGGATGACAAGGTCCCCTTTGAGAAGTGGACTGAGTACAAGCCAAGTGAGTTAGAATATGGGAATAGTTAGGAAATTAGTGGAACTATATGGGAATAGGCTAACTTAAATGTTTCTATGTTGACAGAGTTCAAGTATGGGCAGGTCCCGATCCTCCGGATTAATTCTACTGGGAAGGAACTGAGCCAGTCCCTGGCCATCTCGAGGTACTTGGGCAAGACGCTCAGCTTTGTGGCAGAGGATCCGTTCTTGGATGCTCGGGCTGATGAGGTTAGGATTGTTGCACAATTTTGGGTTATAGGATTTAACGTTGGCGTATTTAGTCCCAGAAATCCCAACCCTTATAAGGTCCACGAGTGGTAAACATTGACCCCGTTTGGGCGGGTCAATGGAATTCTACTGAAACAAAGAGTCCCGTTAACATTCTGATACAATATACGCCGTTCGGATGTTTGGAGACATACTGTATAGGATGACGGGCTTTATCTCCGAATATACAGTTTCTTTGCACCTGTCGTCTCGACAGGTAGTGAGGTAGCATGTTGGTGTACATTTCACATTGCATAGAAAGATTGTTTAAATGTGGTAATTGTGCATAAATAATATATGGTAAGGATCAAGAGAAATGCAAGCAGTCTTTCGAGTATTCATCAGGTGATAAATATCACCCTGAAAATTTTTTTATTTTTATCGTTTATTTCTCACCCAATGGCATTTATCGATAACAAATATGCAAAGTGGTTGTAACTCGAAACACTGAATGCAAGCCAATTGCAACCTACTGTGAATCTTTGACACTTTTGTTTTTAATTTTAATATAATATATAGCGGCAATAGATGAAATGGGACAGATTTAATTTATGCTGTGGCGAATCTCATTGAATGTGTGGTAAATTCAATTGAAGATGTGGCAAATGGGATTTGAACTGTGGCAGATCTAGTTTTCAATGTGGCAAATGGTATTTAAGATGTGGGGAATATACTTAAGGATGTGGCAGATGTAATTACTGATGTGGCGGATGTAATTAAAGATGTGGAAAATGTTATTTAGCACGTGGTAAATGTAATTAAATATGCGGGAATTTAAGATAAAGTAAATATTATTTATGTGGCAGATGTAATAAATATAAGATATTGCGAATGTCATTAAAGATGTAGCAATTGTTATTTAAGATGTGGTAAATGGTATTTAAAGTGTGGCAGATCTACTTTGAGGTGTGGCAAATGTTATTTAAGATCTTTTTAGGATATGACCAGAGAAATGCCTTAATCCTGCATTAATATAAGCCCGTTCCCTCATCTTTTCTTCCAGATTGTTGACATTGCCACTGAGCTCCGCCTTGAGTTCCGCCCCTGGCTCCTTGAGAAGGACGAAGGCTACAAGGCCGAGCTCAAGAAGGTCTGGACCGAGACCACGGCTCCCAAGTACTACAAATGGCTGGAGGAGCTCGTGTCGGAAACACCCGGGAACTTCATTAGCGGGGACAAGCCGGTCTGGCAGGACTTCTTCCTGGCCAACTGGATCGAGATCTGGGAGGAACTGGCACTGGGCCCAGACTTTCTTACTGGCTACCCGGCTCTCAAGAAGCTCAGGGAGGCCGTCTTCGAGATCCCGGCCATCAAGAACTACGTCGCCAGTCGGCCCAAGACCTTCGTTTGAATTCGGGACTCTGATCATTCATATTGTTTGAATTGGAAGTCCGTCCTTTGATCTTGATGCAAAGCTTCCAGGAAATGAATTGGAATAAAGTTGGTCTCCCAACACGAATCTGTAGTAATACCTCTTGTAGCCTTATTCCTAATTCCTAGTATGTAGAAGAATTAAGAAACTGCTATGCGAAACACATTTTAAGGCTATCTTTCCTTTTGAATGAGGAATATTCAAACGATCACCAATTAATTTTAAATCCTTCACCAATTAAAGTATATTTTCTAAACCAGTGTTTTTACCACCAGTGGAATTATTTTTCTCACCAAGTTAATCTGAGTTCTCACCAATTTTAAGATAAATATAGCCACCATTATTTGCTCTAAATTGCACTACGCTGCTTCAACCTGCAACTCGTAAGAATAGGAATTATTTAGCGGAACTCTATGTATAATGCCATACTGTACCTATTACCAGTTGCCACGCTAGTGCAGTAGCAGTATATACCTAAAGGCGTAGATAGGAAATATCTTTAATTGAGGCAATTGACGTTTGAGCTAATGATACTTGTTACTGGGTCCATTAGCTCTGGCTGTCCTTTTAATTTGTGCTGAGTCTTTTCACTGTGGGCCTAAGGTTGGTCCGTAGATAAGCTACGTAATATAAATAGGTACTATAGTCAGACAGACGACTACAGACTTTAATAGCAGCCTACTTCATATATTTTACCAAGGCCTGTGGCCGGCACGAGGCTCAGTCGAGACTGCTTGATAATTGGTGAAGCTGCATCTGGATATCTCCTCAGAATATTCCATTTAAGGTCCGTACTTTTGAGAAGGATAATTATAACTCTTAATACCTCATTATTATTATAACCATTTTCTGGGGACGGGTACAGAGGGGATGGCGGAATACAAGCTAACTTACTTCAACCTCCGGGGGCTTGGAGAGCACTTTCGGTTCCTCTTCATTGCGGCCGGCGTGGAGTTTGAGGATGACAAGGTCCCGTACCTCGAATGGGACGAGTACAAGCCGAGTGAGTACAAAAGTGATCTAAATTAGTTCAAGTACTTATGCAGTGACGCTTTTTATGGCTTCTTTTAACAGCGTTCAAGTATGGACAGCTCCCGATCCTCCGGATCAATTCGACGGGGAAGGAGCTGAGCCAGTCACTGACCATGTCACGATATTTGGGGAAAAAGCTCAATTTTGTGGCAGAGGACCCTTTCTTGGACGCTCGGGCTGATGAGGTCAGTCGAATTAAAGGCTCATCGTCATTGGATTTTACTGAAATTAACTTAAGGCTATCAACGATTCACGATATATTTAGGTTAACCAAATAGAGTAAATGTCAGTTAACTTGTGATAAGTAACGTTTAAGATGTTGGAAATGTCATTATACATGTCAATGTCTTAAAAGATGTGGAAAATATTATTTATGATGTAACAAATGTCATTTAAGATTTAGTAAAGGTCTTTAATTCAAAGTCTGGAAAATGTTATACAGTTATCCAAAATAAGATGACAAGTTTAGCTGAAGATTTGGCAAATTTAATGCCAGATATGTGGCAAATGTCATTAAACACGTAGAAAATGTATTTAAAAATGTGGGAAATGTATTTAAAGACGTGGTATCAGACATCAGACCAGATGACCTTTTTTATTTGCAAGCTACAATTGATGCATTGAAATGTGTATTAAGTCCATGCCCGCAATTTCCGACGCTGTTCGAATGTTTAATAAACTTACCGTAAGAATACGAGCTGACAAAAATAATTAGTCCAGATTCTGCGTCGAACTCATACATGTGTTCAGTCTCAGTCTCAGTTCAGGAGGAACGAAAACCATTGTTTTAAATTCCCAACAATACAATATACAATTCAAGTTTGATACCAAAGTTACATGTTGTATTAGTCCGTGCCCGCTCTTTTCTTACAGATTGTTGACATAATCACCGAGCTCCGCCTGGAATTCCGCCCCTGGCTCATTGAGAAGGACGAAGCCATCAAGTCAGAGCTCAAGAAGGTCTGGACTGAGACCACGGCTCCCAAGTACTATAAATGGCTGGAGGAGCTCGTATCGGAAACGCCCGGGAACTTCATTAGCGGGGACAGGCCAGTCTGGCAGGACTTCTTCCTGGCCAACTGGATCGAGATCTGGGAGGAACTGGCCCTGGGCCCAGACTTTCTTACTGGCTACCCGGCCCTGAAGAAGGTCCGAGAGACCGTATTTGAGATCCCGGCCATCAAGAACTACGTTGCCAGTCGGCCCAAGACCTTCGTATGAACGCCTGAACAGAATTTCATATTGGAGTTGACTCATTTGTTGCAAAATACCCGCAAATTCACTTGGAATAAATTTGACACGGTTCATATGCGATATCTCATATTATTTGTATTTTAATTTGCTGAATGTTCGATCAAGCCATTGACTAAATTCTATGTATGTAATAAGTAATTTTAAAAATGATTTCCTAATAAGTTTGATATGTTATCTGAGTTCATAAACCAAGGTAACCGTTAGTAGCTCATGTACTGGACGTAAGCTGGATCATAGCCGGCCGCTGTCACTTGGGCCAGGACAGTGGCCTGGGTGCTCGGGCTCAGGGTCGGCGTCTTGCTCAGAACAGCAAAGGCCCGGTTCCCGCCCACGCACTCATTGAGCAGAACTGTGTTGGAGAGGTCAGTCCAGATTACGGAGTTCCGGTAGGGGGCTGTTTCAAAGACGAACGGACACATTTAAATTCCAGTAACTTAATTTGACCTGAATCTACATAATTCATCGCTGTCTTAGCTTACGCAGGGCTGCAGGATTGGCCCCAGCCGAGTAGGTTAAGCGCAGGTTGACGGGTGAGCAGGTGTAGGCGTTAATGAGGGCCGGGTTGAGCAGGTCAAATTCTGAAGGGACACAGAGCTGCGTGAAGAACGGGGACCCGCTGAAGCCGGGCCCACTTGCTATGCAAGTAACTGTCGTGCACTGGAGCCGGAGTTTCATGGAGGCCAACTGGGTCGCGTTAGCCGCGGGCCCGCCCAGGAGGATCTCGGCATATTTGGCGTACAAGTATTGGTTGGCTATCGGAATGTACCAGGCGGTTGTGGTCCCAAATATCTGAAGAAAGGAAGTTAGAGAGAGGACGAATTTTGAGCCAAAGTTGTGATAACTTGTTTTAATTAATATTAGGTAATAATATATATTAGACCTCGCCCTAAGAAAGTGCATGGGGATATACAATTAAGTTCCAACCTCGTACTTGTCAGTACAGGGAATTAGCTGAGCGGGCATGGGGGTACGCTTATTGCATTAGAGATTAGAGTAAGTTGCGTATCAACGTGCCCCATTTTTGTCCATAGCGTTGTCTCGAAAAAAAGGCGCTTTTTGCTTATACTTATATTAGTTGTAAAAACGTATAAAGTGTACACTTTAGCCCAGGGCGAAATATAGAAATGCGCACAATGTTGGAAACTCAGTCTAATTCAGTTTCTTTGGTTTGCATTGTGCATCTAAATTTGCGCATTTCCGTGCTTTGTTTTGGGCTAAAGTTCATACTGTTTGCGGAGTCTTAAATTAGAAGCCAATTTCAAAACTTACAAAGGCCCATGCCTGAGGATTATTTTGTGGAGCTGGATTAACGCAGGCTCCTTCACTGACCGAAGCGGAGGTTATGGCCCCTTGGCCATAGGTGACCCAGGCCGAGCCTAGAACAAGGCTTAAGGTCAAGAAGGAAGGATTCATTGGGAAAGGGGTTTGTATTTATATAATTTTTGAACCTCTATTTAGCGTTTCTAAAGCAGGCTTATTGGCAGGATTCTATAGAAATGAATGCTGAATTTTGTTGCTGGGCTCCGAATATTTATACGCTTATTTTGAGGAAAATCTTCTAAAATCCCAGCGCTTTGGATCCATACTATCTTAGCGTTTGTAAAACTTAACTGAAATCAGTTTAATTCTACTTTCCGCGTCAAAGACGATACTGGATACTGTAAAATACTAAGATAACTCATATATTTGATCTTATCCTGAATCAAAGTGCAGTAGCAAAAATACATTAGTGGTAATCTTAAGGAAAGTCTAGTGAAAACTACCTGATTATAATGCTTGAATTTGTTCTTATTCAAGACTTCTAGTCTTTGCCGTTTGATTATATCCATTTACGTTGTAGTTGCACTGACATTGACAGTGAACTTGAATTTGAGGTTTGGCCATATTTGGTGTCTTCTATGGCAATTTAGATTATCCTCGACCGTGACCTCTTAGTTACAAGGAATAAAATGAAATAAATACAATTTTTAAAATGTTTTTGATGTCTGGCCCTCGTCAATGTAATTGATGAGCGAATGAATGAAGCGTATTTGAATACTACTAGAATTTAATCAATTTTCTCCTCAATTATATTTTTTAAAACAGACCTTTGAATGAAAATATAGTTTATACCTATATTTGTCCATAATTCTAGGCATATGAGCTAATACCTCTATTTTTGCAGGCAGTAAGTACTAATGTTAAATGGCTGCCATTTAAACGATCATCAATTAATTCGAATAATAGACTCAAAGTACTCTTTGAAATTGAAGTTTGGCCTCTATAGAATGTAAAATGCAGTAACTTACTGAAAACTTCTGGTCCATGATATGTTTGATGTTAATTCGTCCAATACTTGCATCACTTTTTTCGAAAGCCTTCGAAATTGTTCCTTCGATGTTTCTGCTTGTTGAACTTGCAGGAATTCTTGAAAGTTGAACATACTTCAATTTATTGATCACCCGTGCCATAACAGCGTTTGCAACAGTTTAGCAAGTACCTAATTAGTCCAGGAATCTCTCCAGCAAGCACACCCCTTTATTGCAACAGAAAATCATGTTCCTTTGAAGTATGTACTAGTACTTAGTACCAATTAATCGGGCATAATTGAATGTCAATCCTTCCGTAATATATAATAATAAATAGTTCATATCTGTATTGTAACAAGCTGATTAGAAACTGTATCGTAGCCTATAAAACTCGGTTGCTCCTAAACTTTAACTTCACATACGACTAAAATCAAGGTTCAGCTGAATATTACAATATTTGCAAAATGTTGGGAATCAAAGCTCTAGCTCTTGTCTTGCTCTTCGGCTTCATTGCCGTGGCGTTGACACAAGAAGACTTCTTTGAAGACGAAGTTGAGGCCTTCCATTTCCATACCTACATCTTTGATGTGAATCCGGATCATACGGCTGAGGCTTTGGCTCTCAGGTAAATATTTGGCCGAAAAAATGCAATTTAGCACAAAATAAAATAAGTAATTGAGCAAATATAGATATTGCACACCAATGGTTTAGTCAGTTTATATAGAGTTCATAATACCCTATTCATATTACATGCTTGGTTAATAATATCATCTACAAGTAACGACCTCGCCTTCGGCTCGTGTCTTATACTTGCGCACGCCGCTCCGCCGCTTAGCGCGGTTGGCTCTACGCTTGGAACGAATTAGTACAAATATTTCGTTTAGTAAATAAATGGATT
>JAQFZY010000488.1:0-26859 GCA_034696285.1 Hypogastrura burkilli | reverse complement strand
ATGGGCTTGGGGGTGAATGTGCGCCACCTATGAGCGAGTTCGGACAAAGTATGATATCAACTATGCAATGGGAAATTTTACACAATTCCTTGCTAGACCCGCGAACCCAAAACCTGAATCCTAGTTTGCCGTGCCTAAACTCAACGCACGGAATAGGCTCAGATCCATTCTATGGCCAAGCATTATTGTCACTCGGACTACAGACTACAGCCTGTCGTAGGTCGAAGGTGGGCAATTAATTATTCCAGCATGCAGAGCAAACTATTATACGTAACGTTTGATTGATTCGTCGAAGAATTCAAATTAAAAGGGATCTCCGACATCCAGGTTGTTCAAGTCCAAGGTCTTTAGGTTATGACGCTAAACCGCTTAAGCTCAACTCAATTACATGAACGCCGTCGGTTTAAAGCCACGATACTCCGTTGAATGGTTCTTGCTGCTTTCCCCAATATTATGTTACTTTACGTAATCATTAATTTGAGTTTATAGAGTATTTGAAATTGAACTTTAGTAAACACTATCACCCAAACCTTACTTACACTTGCTTAAGATTTACTTTTTAAAAATGTCACAAACCAAAATATATCTAGTTAAATATTACCATATAATAAATACTTTTGGAAGTTGGAATCAGATATAGGTACAACATATACATATGTACGTATGCCTTAAGAGTTAACTTCCGCATAGTCAAATATTTTCAAATCAAAGCCTCTACTGCAAATTAAGGTGAAACTTTGAGCTACCTAACTGTTTTATGTGTGGATTTTACTATTGTAATCACGTGTTTGATGTCATCTTACCAAAATCGATTCAAACCGACTGGAAAGGCCATAACTACGACATGGATGCTACAAGCTCCATTGATCATGTGAAAGCCAAATTATATTTTATGTATTATTAGGAGACTGAGAGCAATATTTCATTGAGGTCGGCCTGTGTATTTTTCTCATTCCCCAAATGCGTCAATACAGACTACCCTGGAGTGCCCTGCTTGGGTTACCTTTAGAATTTAAGGCCTGGGTTCTGATTTGATGCCGGAGGTGGAATAAGGTATAATATACAGGAGTATTTGACTATGATCTCAATCACAATTTTAATAATGGGCATAATGCGGAGTAGGTTGGTTGGGAATGAAAGGCCATGTATTAAGTACGGCTCTAGAACACAGTCATAATCCACACCGCCTTGTGCACACAGACAGACTTTGTATGACCGGCCGAATTCTGGAATTTCCATGGAACGGAAGTGGAAATTAGGAGGCTCTGACGTAACAGAAGACTGGGCAAGGAGGCTGGTTGGCCTGGCCCTGCATTATGAATTATGTGTAGGCAGTCGAGGCAGGAGAGGATTCCCTCCGGACTTATTCTGTAGTTTTCCGATGGAATGCTCCGGGCATCCTTTGCTCTAAAAGACTCATTTAATGTTATGAATAGTTGGCGAAAATGGCTTAGGGACAAAAAGCCTTATTACTTCCCATCTCCGTACTCCACCAAAAACCAGGACTCCTCTTATGTAACCTCTACTCCTGCTCCATGTACGTGCTACTCAGCACACAATACACTACAACACATTCGAAACCAAGGCACCATATATGTTACAGATTACTGTGGAAATTGGACAGTACACATAGTAGTGATTGGTCAGTTTGGGAAGAAGTCGTATCCAATCAAAATCATTTTGCAATGGGATGACTTAAAGACCTCTATTAAAATATGTAAGACATCGTATCGGGATCGGGAACAAGCATCTTTATTTTCGACTTTTAAGTAATTTGAAATTCATTGATTTTGATTATACTATGCTTCCGTTTCCCCAACTGGCAGGTCAGTATTCAGTACGCACATATTTTACCTAAACAGCCTTCAACATATGCATAACTTGGTACTAAATAGTAGGAGGCCTATCCATGAAATGCTATTCCCAGAAACAAATTAATATTTGCTCAATGCACTGGTATAAAACTGGAACACGTTCAAAATTAAACAAAAGTAATTAGTAGCTAATAGCAATAATTTAATACCCTAAATGTGTTTTGGCCACCTTGTCGGCATTATTGTAACACGAATAAGAAAATAGGGTAGTACTCAATGTCGTTAGAATTGGACAGAAAGTAGAGCGAAATGACCCTCTGAGGGATTTTTACTAAAACTTGGTACAAGAATAATTCTTGAGATTCTGAACTTTGAACAATGTAATGCACCTAAACAACTCTCAAATACATAGAAAGCCTCCTTGACTATATAGAGATTATTTTTGACCCTGCAGTGAATCACGGCATCTGTCCCCTAACGGGTCACCGGTCCCCTATTCCCCCACCGGCGGCCTTCCTAACTCTGGCTCCTCTCCTACGCCGCCGGTCACAACGGCTTCTGCCGTTGCCGCGGCCATGGGCTTCAGTCAGCAGCAGCAGCAGCAGAAGATCAGCGGGATTCCCTGCGTGGCCGCCGCCTCGAAGTACACTGCCCCGGTCCATATCGACGTAGGTGGGACCATTTACACCTCGTCCCTCGAAACGCTAACCAAGTAAGTAATTGATTGGGAGGAATACGTAATTACAGGCCCAGCTGGGCCTAATGATTTGGTCCATTACCCCTAGCACCAAGACTTGTTTAGCTCTAGGAGGAGGCATATAGGCGGAAGCCGGGCCTTCCAAATATGAATTTGAGATTCCCAAGAAACTGAAATACTTGTTCCCCAATCTTCCCTCGCCTTAAGTCCTCGAGCATTTTTCCTTGTTAAAAACTTGTGGAACTACATGGAATGACCTCCGGCCTATTTGTCATTCCGAGAGATCCAGAGCAGCGGCAGCAGCGGGGAGAAAAAAAAAAGGCTCCGGGTCACTCCTTCTCATTAAAGTTCCTTATTACTTTCCAAACTTAACTTTTCTTTGTCTATAGGCCCATGTTTGTTTCGTCTCCTTGGCCAGGTACCCCTCAGCTAAGGTTCAGCCTCCATTTATAAATATCTAACTTCCCAGCCTAATTTTTTCCTGGGCTCCAGACATGCTGGATGTGGCTTCTAATATTACTAATTTAATGAAACTGAATAATAAGACTTTTCTCTGGCTCTCGGCCCTCCGGCCAACTTCTTGGGATCGGATCCAAGAGAACAGGATTTCTTGGCTCCGTCGCATTCTATGTATGTAGTATGTAGTACTACGCGAGGCAATCCGTACTGACTCCGCGGGGGAAACGGAACAGGATAAAGTTTTACTTTCATTGTTTTACTTTAAAGTCTTCATTACTTGGGCCAAGCAGTTGCTCCTGAAGCCGGATTGCAATAACAATGCTTGCAAGGCAGAACAACGCCTTCCATCAATCACAGTGTACATTGTGTACGTGGTCAATTTCGCACTCTTGTGTCATCGTCATTACGAAGGGATTAGTGAAAACGACAATTGCTCATTTTCTCCTTCTTTTTAAACTGAACTTAAACAAAATTATACTCTAACTAACTTGACTCTTGACCCACACCCCACACTAAAAGGACTTACCTTAACCTAAGCTAACTTTTGACATAAATTAAGTTAACCTAACCTAACCTACTTTTTGAACCAAACTAAGTTTGACCTAACCTAGCCTAGCATGTAACTTTTTATGAAAACTAAGTTAACCTAACCTAAACTAACTTTTGACCCCAACTAACTTGACCTAACCTATCGTTCGCCTAACCTATTTTCGCTTAACTTGACCTAACCACGTTTAACTTAACCTGAACTGATCTTGTATTAATAAATTCACCAGAAGTCTTTATTGGTCTGAAAAATTGTTTAAAAAAACGGTACAACAAATTCTTCATACCTACTATGTGCCGTGTATAATTGGCCTAGAACCGGAATTTCGGTATCCGGAAGGCATACCTATACTACGTAAATGCTGTGGGCAAAATGGAGGAATGCTGCGGCTGACACCAGTCACGACATGATAGCCCCAGGCCCATGGTCTCAGTCCATGATGGGTGCAAAAAAAAAAGTTCGTATTTTGATGGACATTGACCAAAGGGTCTGCAATTCCGTTTTTGGGTAATGATAGCATACATAGAGATACAGCCCAGCCTGCCCACCAGTCCTCCTCTTGTACTTTACAAAGGTGATAATGAGGGAATCACGCGTGGATTTAATTACTACTTGTTCTTGATTCCTTTATGAGTGATGAGTACAGATTTGAGGGAAAGAATGCCCTCCAGATGAATCCTTCAATCCTCCACTCTTAGTTGTAGTCCATATGGTGGCAAAGTGTCTGACACTCTGAAGGACCTTCTGGGCTCCTCGTGACCAGCTTGTGTATCAGGTCAGGTGAGGTGCTTTGGCGGGTGCTAAACAATTGGTTTTACTCCTTGTACCAGGTTCCCGGACTCCCGGCTGGCCAAGATGTTCAACGGGAGCATCCCAATCGTGCTGGACAGTCTCAAACAGCACTACTTCATTGATCGGGACGGGGACATGTTTCGTCACATCCTCAACTTCATGCGGAACAACAAGTTGCTGGTCCCAGCCGGATTCCCGGACATTGATCTGCTCCTCGAGGAGGCCCGGTTCTTTGATGTACAGGGTAAGGATCAAAAGCGGAGTGTGTGCAAATAGGGAATCCCACTAATTCTCACTCAGATGATCCCTGATCTGGTCCACGACATAAAAGACCAGGGTTAGAGTGTGTAGAGGAGGGCATAGGTGGCTCATGGCGCATAACAAGATGAAAATCGCCCAGAGACCCCTTTTTAAAACCCACTTCTTTTTCCCCGTCTGAAGCTCCCCATGTCCGCCAGCCATTCTGAGATTGTTTGAATGTTTGGTACATTAAGGCTTATGACTATCACGGCAATGACTGACTTTTTAAGAGTTTCCTTTCCTCGAATACACAACCTCCAACCTTATCACTACTGGGGCTGGGGAGCCTATCTTAACTTGCTCTTAGCAGATTTTAGCCCGAAGACGGGAAAAGAAAGTGAAAAAAGTTAATTTCCCTCATCTCCAAGTCAGGAGAAAGTAATGGAATGACTCGGAGCGGAGGAGAGCGTCCTGGCTTAGTAGCAGGGACTAACCCGCTCTAATTTTTTATATTTATAGGAATGTGTAGAGAGCTGGAACAATTAAAGAAGGAGGCAGAGGAAGGGAGCCCAAGTGGCTCGAGGTCAAAACGGGCCCCCGCCCGAACTTTCCCTCCTAATCACAGCGGCGGTGGTAGTACTAATAACCATCATCATCACTCAGCTCTGGTCGGCCTCAGTCGGAACAGTCATCGTAGTACTTATGCTGAGACAGTCCCTGGCCGGACCTCACCGGGGCCCGACAAGGCGGCCGGCGGCGGTAACGGATCCTCAGGCGGCCGCCTGGCCAACGAGTGTCTGGTCCTCAACATCAGCCCTGACCTCGGGGAGCGGATCATGGTCTCAGGAGAGCGGGTCCTCATTGAAGAGGCTTTTCCCGAGACGGGGGCTGCAGTGATGGACGGCCGGACCAGTCTCGCCTGGCACCACGACTCCAAGCACGTCATTCGGTTCCCACTCAACGGATACTGCAAGCTGAACAGCATCCAGGCCATCACGCGCCTCCTCAACCTCGGATATGCTCTACAGGCCAGTCACGGCGGCGGGGCTGATAGTCAACAGTTCTCGGAATATCTCTTCGTGAGGAAGAGCTCAGGCCTGACCTGAGGCCGGGCATATTCTAATTGAATCCCCTTTAAAATTTCGAAGCACAAAATGTCGAAAAAGTAGCGCGTGCTCGTGCTACATTATAGCGTACCCCATGGTGTCACATTATATGTAAAACTTCCATCTTTTAACTTGAAAACTTTGACACTGTGTCTTTCGACATTTTTTTGTTGTATCTAACTCTAATTAATAGCTAACAATTCACTCAAGGTCGCTCCAGGTTTTAGATTCTAGGTGTAGGTAGGTACGAAATTTTAGAATCCTTAGAGAAGTACAAATATGATAACCTACCATTAAGGATTTATACTATGGATGTTTTGTTTGGCTATATTTAAACTTTTACCATTGCACAAGTCGTTTGAAAATTGTAGAATTTGTTCCACTCCTAATGCATTGGTTGAGTGTAACAATGTTGTCGTATTCTAAGGGGTGTAAGGCCAAATAGGAGCTTATTTGAGTCCGACTCAAACGTACCTATGATTTAGTTTAATTATAAGCTTATGCTACAAGGTACAAGTTCTCATAAGCACAACTAATGTTCTCCACGCCACTTCGCTAATTTGCACCTTTTGAGCCAGTTATGAGATAAATAAAAGTTTGCGATTACGTAACAATTGTGATGTTTCGTGAAAGAGGATTCTAATCCGCTTTCACCTTTAATACTTCTAGTAGCCGTGCTTCTACTGCAGTACATAGAGCTGAGAGCCACTCTTCCTGAAGAGAAGGTTTGGGGCGATGTTGGATCCTGCATAGGGCCCGCAGAGAGGCCGGGGAGGACAATAGGATGGAAATGACTAAAAGAGTAATAATAAACTGAGCATTTACCATTTTCAGCTTTTTTCTCCGCCTGAGGCCCCTCTCATTCCTATCTAGCAGTAGGTAGGCGTGTGTGTTCCAAGTCGGAATCTTCTTCCCGCCCCGGGCCTCGTTCCCTGCTCTTTATACATTATCAGGATGGCGGGGCTGGAGGAGGACATGGATGGAGGGGCAGGAGATCCCTATGTAGTCCTATAGTCGGAGGTACTGCCCCCGGGGCCTCAACGGATGCTATGACAACCTAGAAAACTCAATTTCATGAGTAGTAGGTCTTACTTAATCCCTCCAGCAGTCTTTTCAAAGATCCAAGGGGAAAATGAGGACCAAAGAGCCCAGCACACAAATTCAAAGGCTTCGGGAAAACAGTTGTTATTTATTTCAGGGCACTCCGGAGTCTCTCTCCATTCAATGATATGGGGACGGGTCATGCCCAACAACTGCCCAATGCCACAAGCAGTTCGGCCGAATATACAACTACATCGTATCGATCGGTATCAAATTAAGTCGAACTATGGATTAATGCACGCTATCGATTATCAACTATAGGGTCAGATTATCACGACGATCAGAAAGACGCAACTCCCCTTGACAACTCTGTCGAGGGCTGGCTTCTATTGACCAAACAGAGAAAGAACAGCCCTGAATTCATTCATTCCTCGCCGCTCTAATAGTTCACAATTCTCAAAGTCCCAACGATTATTTTTAAAATTCAGTATTATTTTGGCCAAGCATATTAAGAGAGATTGGACGTCCTGCCTGATTTCGGGCCGGAAAAATGGGAAAAAAGAAAGGCGGAGGGAAGAAAGGGGGGAAGAAGGGGAAGGCCAAGAAGGTTGTGGATGGCCTGTCCACGGCGGAAATGTCCCGGGACCAGCTCCTGGGTCACATTAAACGACTCCAAGTAACTTTGAAATGCCCTTATAAATATGAGGAATTCGCATGCTAAATGCTTGTATTTTGCACATATTTACATAGGCCGAGGTTGACCGTGAGAGGGAGGAGCGGAACTTCTTCATGCTAGAGAGAGAGAAGCTCTTTTCTCTCTGGAATATGGTCCTGGAGCAACTGGCAATTGAGAAGGAGAAGGCACGCCTCATGGACATACATCTGGATGACGTACGTAAACTTAAGTGCTCAACTTTTATCCCTTTAATTGATGTTAATGTGGGGCGCGGACAATGGGCACTTGACAGGCCGAGAAGGAGAAGCAAGGAGAAATGGACTTCTACAAACAGAAGCTCCGGTTCCTCATGGCGGAGCAGTCCAAAAAGTTGGGCCAGGCCCGACTCCTCCACTTGCAGAAAATGAAGCGAGTTCAGGACGAACTCTGGGAAGTCCAGATGATCATGAAGGAAGGACTCATGGAGAAGAAGAAGGAGCTGAGGATGGCCCAGGTCAGCCTCTTTGAGACCATTCGATCCATGCATCTGGACCATGCGAACGAGATTTCGAGCCTCCGAAAGGAATTCGCCAGCGAGATACGGCGGATGGAAGTAAGTCAAACTGCAATATTTGTCATTTAAATGTTACACACGACCTGACCTCTTGACCCTCTACGCAGATGTCCACTGAGCGCGGGATCACCCGGGACCGGGAAGTCCTGGACAGTGAAGCTAAAGTGAACATAAGTCGGATCAAGCTGAACAAGGAGGAACAGATCGTATACATGACATACATGCATGAGAAGCAGTTGCTGGACATGAAAACGTTCTTCAATGACCTGAGCGTGAACAACCTGGCCGTCATTACGAGTCTTCAGGCGGAGATAGCAACTAAGAAGGCAAATGAACAGAGGCTTAAGCGGAAGGTCAAGGCGATTACGGAAGAATATGACAAGCTCCGTGGTCCAATCGAGGAGTTTGAAACTAAAATTGTGCAGTACGAGCACGAGGGGAGGGAAATTGCTTTGGCTCGACAGGAATTCAAGAAAGCAGCAAAACAGCTTGAAAGGAATCGGCGCTACACTCGGATGATGGAATGTGCCAATGAGGCCTTGCTCCAGCGCTGCACCTACATTGAGAAAGAGCGAGACAACCTCAAGGCCGAGTTCTCTCGAGCCATCATAGAGATGCAGCGGAAGACCACAATGAAGCGGATGGTGACGGAGCTCAAGATCCAGGCGGCCAACAGAGAAGGTGGCCTCTCAACGGCCCTGGCCAATGCTTATGAGTTTGGGCCAGGAGACGGAAGGGACTACTTCGGGGAATATTTGAAGGCCGACCTGGACAACATGATTGAGATACGACAGGACATTTCGGACGGGGCTACTGAGTTCCGAAACACGCTCTCAAACATTCATGAGTCCTTCCAGACGGCCTCAATTCATTTGGACGAGATTGGGTTCCCGGTCAAGAAAACGGGGGCAAAGGCGAGGCCGAAGATTGAGAGAAAGAAAAAGGACCGGCGGAGGTCAAGTATCAGCATTCATTCTGGACAACGTCCCAGCGCCACCTCACTAGGCTCCAGTGGACACAGTCATGGAAAGTCAACGACGGACTTAGGAAAACAGTTGAAAGCGGTTGATTTAGGAACGAGTCCCGCAGCGGAGCCGACTCCGGGCAAAACGTACCCCATGGAACGGTCCCATATTGGAGCTGGAGCGGTTAGGCGTGCCTCCAGAACGGAATCAACCGTACGAAGAGAGTCAACAACGGGACATGCTGTACGCAGAGAATCAATGAAGGAACCAGCTGAACGAAGAGGATCAATGAAGGAACCACCTGAACGAAGAGAATCAATGAAGGAGCCAACTGACCGAAGAGAATCAGTGAAGGAACCAACTGACCGAAGAGAATCAATGAAGGAACCAACTGACCGAAGAGAATCAGTGAAGGAACCAACCGAACGAAGAGAATCAACGAAGGAACCAACTGAACGAAGAGCGTCAACAAAGGAACCAACTGAACGAAGAGCATCGTCAACAAAGGAACCAACGGAACGAAAACTGTCCGAAACAGAAGCTGGTTCCCTCTCAAGGACAAGTGTGGTTAAAGTAGAATCCGCCTCAAGAATGAGCCGACGACCATCTTTGCCGGAGAAAGGTTCGAAGACAGAAGTAGCAAAGGGCTCTAACAGTGACCCATTGCCGCAGTCTTCCTCTAAAACAGGTGGCTTATCAGGTTCTGATAACTTCTCGCTTGAAGAAGAATGAAGACAAGTCACACGAGAATAAAGTTGTAAGGTAGAAACCTAAACAAATGATTTTGTGAAGTAGTATAGGTGAGGGAATTAAATAAAAATGCTTACTCGTACAGACTAACTTCATTTGAGAGCTTCGTTGTACATATTATATAACTTCTAAAATCCGGTCGGACTTTTGTATCATATCCTGCTTTCTCTACGCCATCAAGCGAGAGAAAGCCAGCTTTCACCATTTGCACACCACTTTCATTTTCACGCACACGGTGGCACGCTTGTCTTCAAACTAATACCAAATATGAACAATACCATGCCTGTTTCCTGTTTAAACTTGACTATATGTACAGGGATGCTTACTAAAAACTAAAATACTAAGCCATTTGATAGAGATAGAGTTCAGAAATATTGTTACAGATTTGAGAAGTCCAGAGCCCTTTATTAGTCAGTCTTATGCGAAAATACTTGAGGGAATTCGTTGAGATTCACTAAAGCGTAACTGGGCTGACTGGAAGACGAGACGAGATTAAGCGATGTACAGTATTTCGGAATTCTGAACGAAGAACTGGTTTTACTGATGAACACGATTCTTGTTGGCCTTTCCAAGGCTTGTTCCAGCCCCACCAAATGGAGTGAAATTAGCTCCTTCACCCTCTACCTGTTGAATCTTCTGGAAGCATGAGAAATCTCGCACGAATTCCAAGGTCCCCAGTTGGAAATCATAATCAGGAATGCCACGAATTTGGTTGGTTGGGACCACTGGCTGCCCAGCAGTGCTGTCCGCTTCCGTAGCATCTTTTCCGTCCAACCTAGGCCCGAAAATCGTACAAACACATATCATACCTAACATACTAAAATGGGAACATTCGCGAGCCAAAAAGTGTTACAAAGGAGAAATGGCATACCTATTTCCGGAACCAACAAACGCACTAAAGCCTTGGACCGGGGCATAATTCTGAGAACCCTCACGTGCGTTCTCACTAGTTCCTGCCATTGGAGTATAAACCGGCTCGACATAGCCGACTGGTGGAGCAAAGTCGACCTACATCCAAGAACCAAAACGGCAAATCTCATTAATACTTTTGTTGTTTCGTTATTACATGTTCAGGCTGACGCAGACAGTATTGTTTATTACTTATTATTATGATAACTCTTGGGTAAGGAAACATACGTCCATGTCACATTCTATGATGGTTACAGCATTTCCAGGCTTCGTTTCCAAAACACGTAACTCATAGGCTTTTCCATTGTAGTGGATGGCGATCGTGTCTCCAGTGGTCAGACAAGCAAAGTTTCGGAGCGCATTCTCCAGCATTGCCTTTGGGTTGGAAACTTCCAAGAAATCCACGGACTGTGGTTCAAATTTAGAGAAGGCAGCCGTGGGCAGCGTCACACTTTGAATTTGAAGGTTGTCTCCTTCACGTAATGCCAAATTCAGCATCATCTAATCAGTCAATAAGTATGCGTATTTAGACGAAAAAGAAATATTCGGTCGGGGAAAGGAATCTGGATGTGGAGAATTATATAACACGTGACTCACCCAATGCGGAAGATAGCATCGGCCGTCCTCCGCAATAAATTCCAAGACGCCACAATGAGTGACTCTTCCAGTTCGTGTATTAGAAATTCGAAACAGCATGGGGTAAGTAACGTTGAGGTGAGTCAATTGCTGAAGAAGTTGTGGTGGTAATATAACTGAAACCAAGACACTTCAGTGCTGATTTACATAATTTTATTTTACATAATTTGGAGCTCCTTGTCAGCTTCTCACGGCCGACTTACTTTTCCCGCCATTGTCCACGTCCTGACGTTCATGTCCCGACATGAGTCCTACGGAGTATGCTTTGAGGGTCGTGTTAAGGGGCCTCGGAGCCATGGGGTAGAGGACGGCCCGATTACGAAGTCGACGAAACTGTACAGGAGGATCAACAAGATCACTAACATAGTCCCCTACGTCCATGTTAATGTCATCCTGGTCGTTATCCGACATCCTTAACTTTTAATTCCGGACCCACACTACTTATCAACTCAGCCCAAATCTGACCTTAGCTCTTCCGGAACAACGCCCTGCCTTGGTCCTCGCTCTTCTTACTCATCGAAAAGCATTTCTATAAAAGTTTACGGCAGATAATTTGATTATACGTGGACTTACCATGGTTACACTTGAAGGGGATTAATCGGCTTAGCTGTCAAGGCTGACCGGTAAAGTTAACTTTTTCTGCCGTCTTCTAACAGATTAGAGAAGAAGAAGACAGTGATATCCGGGGACGACGGTTCAGAAATAGTTTGCAGGCTGCAAGAACTATGAACTCCTTAAGACCTGAGTCGAAGTAATGAACAAACTTAGTCTCTGACACTACAAACTAAAATACAACAGTAGCGACAGCGACTGGAGTAAAACTTCTCGTGAGAAACAAGAAACTACATAAATAAAAATAAAATGTCAGTACCAGGATTGCTGGCATTAGTTAACACGGTATGAAAGACACAAAGCTGCCTCTGGGAACCAAACTCACTCAACTGCTACCCTTTAGCTTTTTGATAAATTAATAAATATGAGCAGTTTGAGATATACAACTTTTCGAAACAAACAGCACTTTTCCTCGCGACTTTTGACGTTTGAATTCCGAATTGCCGGGTGGCCTACGAGTGCCGGGCGTACGAATTAAAATTATTTCCGATCTTGTGCGTTTTGTCTACACATCCATCTGTAGCATATTGGCACGCTCATGCATCACATATTGCCATTTTCATACTCAAGCATTTCATTCACATCCCAAACTTTCGCACTACACAATATAAGCATACAAAACATCACTGAGCATTGTCTTTTTCTAAATTGATTCTACAATCTACTACATGTTTATCTACCCTGAAATGGAGAAGCGTTCACTTCCATTTCGAAAACGGATTTAAAACTTTGGTATATGTGACGTGTCATAAACGTCCACTGTCTCAAAACGTATTCTATGTAACGTAACCTGTGTTATGTCTGATACTCTTACAGAAATTAGTTACATATGTACATCATAATGATATACCCGGCGCAACTCCATATGAATTCCACTTCAATAAATTATTGCTTTTTTTAACCACATTACATCAATGCCAGTTTTTTTTTTTAAATCATAAGGAACCTTGCTAAGCCATTAGCCACTCACACTCACACTTGATATGAAACACTAGCAGGTATCATATCTTACGATTCGGGGAGGGGGAAGTGTACTAAAAGTTTCAAAATCCAACCCGGTACGAACGGAGTTCGCAATTGTGTCAAATAAATCGAATAAATAAACCGCTGAAACCATTTGACTCATAGGAACCGAACCCCATAATATATAGGTATACATACACATACACACTGTATCGACTGTCCTGTAAAAGTAGCAGAACTGGGTAACTGGAACTGCAAACTGGTAACTACTCTACTTACACTTTAGAAATGTAGTTACTCTTTCTAATTAACCACTTGAGCGTCGGAAACACACATTTGTGATCTAGAGCAGAGTGCCTCTACCGTCAACGTCACATATATGTTTTTTCAAACTTCAACATGGTTTTACTCCTGTTTTGAAAAGTCAACACGAGTGCCATCTTGTATGTAGTTTAAAGGGTCCCTTTCGGTCCCTTAAGATACACTTATTCGTCAGTAGAGCTAGTTGGCAAAGAAATATTGAATACGAAACAAGTGGAAATCCAAATGTGTCTGCTAACTTCTAAGGGACCCAGATCTCTTGACATTCTCTGCTCTCAGGCAGAAATAATGCTATCGCTCAAGTGGTTAAGACTAGCGGATCCAGTACCAGAAATTCTGGTGCCTAACAGTGCAATTCAGAGCAACAAGGACATTTTCAAAATATTACTAAAGTACGTGTGACTGTATGACAATATTTTTGGAGTTAGAGTTTATATAATATCATACGTACGATAGAAATGTTTATAAAATGTTATTGTATGTAGTTCTGCAATACACTGGCAGTAGTGGCACCCAGAGTTTTTGGTGTCGGGCCCGATATAATGAATTATTATCTTTTAATATCTATGATAACCATAACTTACGACTCGGTATCAAAGACGACAATTACTGACAATTACAAGGATTTAGTTTTTTTGCCAGCTGTGATGTCGATGTGGTTCGGTTGGAATATATGCGACTTCATCAACTTCATCCAGGTAACGCACACAAACATATGGTGAGGAGCAACTAAAACTAAAATTGTCTACTTAATGAGGAGCAGTTAAAAATGAATACCGAAGAACAACTGTTAAAAGTCAAAGTACATACAGATTTTTTACTTGATCTGATAATGACAACTTACTTTGAGCTTCTTTGAGCGCCCGCCCTCAGACTATTTAAATGCTTTTCTGCTTTGGCGGCCTCAATTAATGTCTCAACGTGTACCAGCTACAGCTACCAGCTCATACATAATATTGTATACGTATAATGTATTATTATGCTCGTCACAGGAACTAATGTTAACAAATACATCACAGCAAGTAAATGTAGTACATACGTGGTATATGTATTTGACCTGAGACTGAGAGCATTGCCTGGCATTGACACTTAACGTTAAACAAGTAAAACTTATACTATCTATGTATGAATGAAGTCTTTGTCACTATCCAAAGTCTACAGATATAAACTGTCATCAACACCCAACTCAAAGACTTTGTCGGAACTTTAAGCTTAACTTTAACCCGCATGAATTGTGTATTATTTATATTACCCAAAACTCTTCTTAGGTCAAGTATTGTTAGAATCAACAACTGGGAGGGGAAAGTCCAACGCCCTTTGATGTTAAATGAGAGAAAAGAGGAGAGCATATCCCTTCCATTCAAGATTCAACTTACAGCAACTTTTTTTAAGCCATAGACGATTTAATAGGTAGTGGAAATAAATTTATATCTCACCTGTCGATAGGTACATATGTTAGTATTTGTAACTTGTAACCCACCTGTTCGAAAGTTTAATTAACCAAGCCGACCTTATCAGCATAACATACATACAAGAACATACTACTAGTAGAAAGAATTAAGACAGCCACATATAATTAATCTTAGACGAATTATAGACCAAGTATCGTACATATTTACATATACCTAGGTACATACTACCACTTACTGGCTGAATGCTTTTCCTAGTGAAACCTAAGCATAGGACAGAATCACCGACTATAGACGACTTGGATATTTTGTACATTCCTTTGACAAATTAATTTTTAGATCCCGGTTGCAGCTTGTTCCCAGAAGTAAACGAAAACCGAGGTTCGGATTTTGACAATACCATAGATTATAGTTTAAGAGTTCCTAATTCGTAGTATTGATATGCTAAAATGTATACTTTCGAGATTCATGGTCTCCCTATGATTAATTATAGACGAACTAGTACTCACTAATACCCACTTTCTGCTTTAATGATTTTCGTAACTTTGTAGAAGCTAAGTACAGGTTAATCCACCACAAACAACTTGGATATTATTATGCAGAAGGTATACGTTGATCTGAGATTTAACCTTGACTAATGTTTTGTCTTATTTTTAGTCCTCTGTTGTGGGTTGTGACGGCGGGTTCCCAGAAGTAAACTCAATCTGAGGTTTGGACTTGGACCATGGATAGTAATTTGAAAGTTCCTAATTCGGTGTAATGGCACGCAAAATTGTATATTTGGTGATTACCTAGCTTGAGGCAAACCATTTGGAAATTCAATTACTCTCCTCATTACCATTGGAGTATCACGCAACAATCTACAGACAAACAGCTTCACCGCATTCGGTGGTTGCATCCTTTATCTGACCTTAAATAATCCTACCGAGTAACTGCGTACCTAGTTCACTAGTTGTACTGTTCTATGTACATTATATAGTATGTAGGTTCATATAATGTCGTACTATACAATCATGCAAATGACACATATAATCCATAAACACATTTTACGGAGTTTCTTACATATTTTGTGGCAGAAACAGAAAACTTCGGCCTTGGACGCTAACAGAAACACCTTGCGAGGCCAAATAGACAAGACGTCAGTAAGGAAAGGCGCAATACGAAAAACTTTGATCACAGGCAGAAGCTAGATCCCCGAAGATCATGTTCCGGGCCGGAGCCGGAGTCGTTGTCGACAATTCGGACATGGAGCCGGAGCTGGATCCGAATTTCCTTAATATAAAATACTTCGCTGAGGCTGGAGCCGGACCGGAACCGGAACCAAACCCTTCGGCTCCGACTTTAGCGGAGCCGGACCTGTTCGGAGCTCTAGCACAGTCCTTAAAGTAAACGCTGAAATACCTTAGACGTCTTCTAAAATTGTTCTTAAAATAAAGCGCATGCATTATTCCTTAGGATGGGCACTGGGAGTCCCTTTGCATGTTACCAAGTAAACCAAGTAAAAGCCCATGCACTGTAATGAAATGAACTCGAAAGATATTGTTTCAATACCCTCCCACGCTTTTGGCATTGGGGAAAGTAGCCTAGAGATATAGGCGCATGTCCTCCCTCACGGGGAGACCAAGCCCAACAGTTAAGAACTAAAGCCCGGGTCGGGCAGGAGGGAATCCGTTCCGACTCGACACTCACATTCATTCACATCCCTTCTCTCGACGCCTTAAGAAGCACCCTACATTCTCAGGCGGGAAGGCAGACTTCCGCAAGCTCACCCCCGGAATCTCCATTCTACTACGCTACCAACTCTATTTGAGCAGAAGAGATCCAGAAATTTCATTAGGTCAGGCCTCAAATCTGATATTTTTATTCCGCTCACATTCCTTCCGCTTGGAATTCTGGAGTGAAAGTACGTAAGTGAAAGTGGCTGGGAACTGGAGGGACGGGATCGGCGTAAGAAGACGCTACTTACAAGGGAACTTGTAGTTCCCAGCATGGACTCAGAACGGGCACGCCCCATGGAGTTCACAGTTTAGTTAAAGTGCTCTCCCAAAATATCAATCAGCACCATGCATCAGATAGTCCAGATTGAGCTCCTTGAGAATCTGACTGACCTGAAGAACTTCACGGACATCCTCAACACGTTCCAAGACAACCTCTTCATTTACGACCAGCCCCTCAACGCAGTACTCATCTTCACTTATATTCCCCTTTTCCTGATTGCTCTCACGACCAATATCCTCATAATTCTCGTCGTGGGTCGATATCGGTGTTTACGAAGGTAAGACCTCCAAATTCTTACCATGTGTCCATCCCACCGGGCTAATCTAATAATTCACTCTGAGCCAAGCCCCTTTCAGCTTGACATCATCATTCGAGGAACCCTAGCCCATGCCTACTGTCTTTCTCAGTACGGCAAGCCTAAAAAAGAGATGGATAGGAGGAACAGGAGGCAGAAGGCAGGAGCTCCATTTCTCATTTCGGAGGCTTAACCGTACTTTCACCTTTCACTATTGTTCCCGAGCTCAACCTCAATGGCTCCCGCCCTGATCTTATCCCTATTGTCTGCACAAGGCTCTGTTTCCGATGGACAATGAACGCCCGTTATGTCCTACATCCTGTTTCGCCCACCACTTGCCTAGTACGGCCTGGCACTTGCTCTCCATTCATATTTTTAACTGATTGATCTGAGCCCATTCTCATACAGTAAAATTTGCATTAATAGATAGCGATCCCGTGTAAGGTA
This sequence comes from Hypogastrura burkilli, assembly GCA_034696285.1. Lineage (NCBI taxonomy): Eukaryota > Metazoa > Arthropoda > Collembola > Poduromorpha > Hypogastruridae > Hypogastrura > Hypogastrura burkilli. Next base: position 9,629 of record JAQFZY010000488.1, on the reverse strand, counting down.
AGGAATTGACTTGGGGTTAGATGGAGATGGAACTGAAAGAGATATTTCACGTTACGGGTTTTGGTACCTACTTATTTACTACTGGAAGGTACAGTCTTTTGATGTAAGAACCGCTGTAATCTTACATTGAACTATTGGACCTAATCTATTAAAAAACATTCACTCATCTTCTTAAGTAGAAGATGAAGCCTTGAGCTTTTGCTTCAGTCAATTCTTGACGTCATTGACATTACACAAAGCTTATCGACTTACTATCTATTTTCATCTAGCATGTATCTCATTTATATCTATTTCATTTTATCTAGCATTTCTAAAACGCGGATAACATTTAGCTTCTTGTGAGCAGCAAAAGTTGTTCATCACTCCTTCTCGGAGACTCATCATTTAGAGAAAAAAAATGCCAGAATTCAGTATTTTTCTTTAGGGTGCCATAATAATAAGTCCTTATGTATACCTATGCGCATACATAATGTATCACCTCATGAGCATTAGAAGAATATTTAGTGCTAGCCTTGCCTGGGCCTCGTATCGTCATAGCATACCCTTGCCAGTTCAAATCTAAATATTTGGTTTAAATACTCAATTTACTGTGTGTTTATTGTTAAAGTCTAAAGTCAACTTATACGGTATATGCAGTAGTTCCCCGTCATGCTAACCGACTAAACCCAGAGGGACTTGCTATGCCTGCCTAGGAGGCGTGTTTCCTGCTGCACGAAAAATAGCTGAGAGGGCGAGGATCCAATTTGTAAAAATAACTTTCACCTTAGTCTGGTTTGGCAATTTAAAGGCTCACCGGTGCATCTGCTTCGAAGCCCGACTTATGCCCACTACTAGCCCAGATGTCAGACGTTCCTGAATAATGACCTCTCATGCATAAGGCACTTCCGTAATAAATATTTCAGTGAGTCCATTGATCACTCTAATGTTTGTCATTTCCTTAGCGTCGAGGACCTCCCCATATATTCATATATTCCAAATACAAGAGTTAGTACTCGCGTTTACTTTCCTTAATCTTCTGTATCTATATTAGCGAGAATGGACCTTCTGACAGGAGGAAATTTCTGTGTCAACTCTCTAGGGACCCTGCTGGCGAGAAAGTAATGGCTTATAGTCGCAATTAGGACGTCTGGCCATATGCACATAACTTAGGGATCAAGAAAGGAAGCGATCTGTTTATATTGCTAGCCAAGAATAATGGAAAAACGAGCTCATATTTGATTCATCTACTTAGTGTTAATTATTAGAAACATTCATTAGTGTTAACTCCACTGTGGATAAATAATTTTGAAGTACAACCAAAAGCTTTTATGAAAATAAATAGGCAATACATAGATTGGGGTAAAAAAAACCTGTATTCTGTGTACTTTGTGCAGACTATGCTCCCTGTCGCAGGCCGGAAGTTCACCCTTCCTTGACTAAACGAAATCAATCCCATTAAGTTAATACAGGACGGCTTTGTAGTAAGTAGAACATGATTAACTTCTGTTTTGAGTAGTACGTCAATAGTACATAGCTTATAATAAAGTGAACCAGAGAGGGCTTAAGTAAGGAGAACACAATACTTTTATTAATATTTGATTATACCGGCATCAAAGGCTAAAAGGTAGTGGGATGGCCTCATATTCAAATATTGAAACCAATCCGTCAAAACCGTTCGGAATAATATGTCAAATTGACATCCGGCCGTTGACATTTGAGCCTCTAGAAACTGAATTAATCATGTATTTGAGACTCAACTCTTGGTCCTGCTCCTTAACTAAAATAATGAATGGGTGAGCATACATTATGCATCGCTTTCTAGCCAAAATAACAAGCGAATTACACAAATACATGGACACTCACTCGTACTTACCTGAACTATCAAGTTTGATTGAAGTGGGAAAATAATAGCAGGTTCCCAGCTTTACTAAATACATGAATCCGCAATCCTTTCCCTCGATTTCACATATATGATTGTTGTTAGAACGCTGGGAAGAAAGAAGAGTGTCTCAATTATGTAATTTATTACCTAAATCCATACATGGACATTATTTCGTAATACCTAGTATCATAATCTACGTAGGAATAGTGTAAATATATAATAGTGTGGGTAAAAAGTAGAGCCTGGCTCGAGAAAACGCTATAGAAAAAATGGGGCAAGTTGATCTGCAACTTTCTCCAATGCTATAATATAGCACCATGCCCGTTCAGGTAATTAAATGTACTGTTAAGTGCGACATGGTTGAAGCTTAAGTATAAATTGCCATGCATTTTCTTAGTGTGTGCCTTATTTTAATTATTAATGATTATGAATTACAACAGCTTGTCACAAGTTTGGACTAAAATTTGGCCTCGAATTATTGCTCGCACGCAAATAATGGGCTGTATTTGGATGAAAGTTGGAGAACTAATTTTGATACCCTTTCCTTATCTATTCCAGTGTGACCAATTACTTTCTGGTGAACCTCTCCATAGCTGATCTTCTCGTCACTGTAATATGCATGCCAATGGCAGTCGGGCAGGCTGTCCACTTACTATGGCTCTATGGAGGCATCATGTGCAAGCTGACCTACTATCTTCAAGGTTGGTATCCATAAATCAATCATTTAATTGTACTGCGGAGTATGAAGATTAGACTATGTATGTACTTCCATAGTCAAAAGTCACAACTTAATGCAGCAGTAATCCACTATTGCTTTAGCTTTGGTCACGGGTCACGGAGGAGAAATTAGGAAGTTCACGGACTGCTCATATATATAGTGAAAGCTTGCCGGAGGTATATTGAAGAAAGTCGCTCCACTGTGATTCATTAATAAGAGTCCCACAATCAGTCCCATCACATTGCTTCTTACTCAGGCTCAAAATAGCTTGGCAGAACCAGTCTCCAATATAATATACGACAGTGAAAGTGAAAGCATGCCGGAGGGGTATTGAAGAAGGTCGCAGCACTATTACTTATTAAATAAGAGTCCGACCTTATTCTTTCTTACTCCAACCATGTTTTAACCCACTTACACGCTAAGCGTTACAGAATTTGCCGGCCAGGTATTCGGTCAGTTTGGCAAAAACCCAGTTATGCAAAAATTCGTTTTTGAGGTTGAGCTATTATAGGTTAGGGTAGTTTATATTAAGTCAGGCTAGATTAAGTTAGGCTAGGTGGGTTAAGCATTTTCCCAACCAAAAACAATTTTCGCCAAACTGGTTTTTCGCCAAACTGACCGTAAATCGCCGGCCATTACCCGGTTCTGCATGCCTAAAGCTTCTCATGTTTCTGGCTCGAGAGATATAGTGGGAGTTGCACTTTGCACTCCACTTCTCGTCTGATAATTTGAGACCAGCATGAGGCGAATGTAATTAAATCCCAGGTACACTGTACCGAGAGGCTTGACTCTTGGCCGGACATGCCTACGCTCTCAGGCTCAAGATCAGTTCTCGGAGAATGTGGGCGGAGAGCCTTGAGGCCCAAAGTCGTGAGCTTGAAGTGGGGACTCTAGGAGGCACGGAGGCAAGGATGTACTTCAGGACCTATCGCCCACGACCAAACTTTGTGAAAGGAGGCAACATTTCGGCATTTCATTGTCAAAATCCTCAAAAACATGCAAACACATTTTTCGTCCTGCTTCTAGTATTACCTGAATTCCGCAAATACTGTAAGAGTCTTTGGCCAGTGAGCCCATTGGACCAATGTACTTCTCGGTTCTCGATTCCAGGAATTGTTATTTATCCTACTCGAGGACTCGCAGAGCATGAAGGTACACAAAATGTATGGACGATGGACGTCCGGTGTATGGATTTATTCAAGTATTAATAAAACATGACATTTTCGGGAGATAGTTCTTACTCACGTGAGCACAAAGAACAGTCTACGTAAGAAAATACTGGATGAGATACTGCAGAAATCAAAACATTAATAGAATACATAAATAGCATACTAGGTAGGTACCTATAAATATTTATGCAATCAAGGGATCCGTACAATTTCAAAAGAGTCAGTCAACGGAAATAATACATAGCATATTTGGCAGTGAAGCGGTAGGGTGGTCGCGGTGTTACTAGTGGGACAAGGACACGCGTAGTATTTGCTTTGCCTCTGTAGGAAATTAGTAAAAGTTCCTAGGTTCCGAGTATATGTAGGCATCCGTAGTGGAAACGGAATGTTAATGTTGACGTAGGCATTGATCCCTTCAATGCATTTTCACTTCCCACTCTCATGCCCAGACAAGTGCTCGCTTTCACACTGGGAAAGTATTGACGACCATTATATATTACATAATATACTATTATTAGATGGTATGTAGAGTGAATGGAACATATTTACACTTCCCCGGTTCCCGAATTCCCAGCCCACTTCAGAATACAATTACATCCTCTGTATATACTACTTACTTATATACAATACGGAACACAGCGCAGCGTAGGTAGACCGTCCCAAGAAATGCTTGCGATGACGTTACGGACTGTACTTCAAACCTTGACTCTTCTTGACACATGGTCAATATTGCCAGCCCACGGGCACGGAACCTGTATATTTTCCTCATTCAGTGTGGTTTTTGACACGTACTATAAGCAAATTCTGGAAACCAAATTTAGTCCTATATGGGAAATAATGGTATTGCGGGAGTCGAAGTAGAACGGAAGAAGTAAGTAGAAGGGCAATGTAATAAATGATCGACACTATTGATTGGTAATGGTAACACGCTATTTTCTACGCATTTCCTTAGATAACATGTCTTATAATGAGGTGTCCGACTTTACATTACCTCTAAAACGTGACTTTCTGCAACGGACCAGGAGTCCCTGCTCAGAATATAACTTCCAATTAATAACAGGAATGTAGACTTAAATGTTAAATTCTTATTAACTACGGTTTCTTCTGAATAAGAATATAATTTTGTCAGATGGCTGGAATACGCAATTACTAGAATGAGAATTACGATTATTGGAGTTAGAACGAGAATTAGATTTATCAGTTTTCTATATTCTATGCGATTAATTCGAAATAGAATTAGAATTAAAATTACCAATCCTTTCAACTCATATCTGTGCATCATCATAATGATGTTACGCACTGCTCTAATGTCAGCAAAGTCCATTAGTAGTAGTGACTCTCAGGGGACACTGGAAATCGGGAAAGGCGCTAAGGATGACCGTAAAACTATAATTTTATTTGCTTTGTAATTGAACTAAATTTGTCCGAATTGTACGCAACTGGTCGTCAAATGGTTCCTAATAGACATTAGCCTATAAGTATGTATGCCAAAATCAATACAAGACGCCAATGATTTGTCGCGGGCAAAGTAAAGCAATCTAAGGTGGACGTAAATGAACTTTTACCTAGTGCCAAAAGTCCTAACCTGAAATCCTTTGGAATGGTCCTATACAGGAGTGGCGGTGAGTGCGAGCGTCTTTACAATTACGGCGATGAGCATGGATCGTTACTTGGCCATTCGTCATCCAATGTCAAGGAAGCTAATCAACAGGAGGACAACTCGAAAGGTATGTCGTGTCACCGCCTCAAAACATTCTACTTAGTATAGATTAAAGCAAAGGCGGAGACAGAGACAGACTAACGATTCCTTCAGGCTGGCCAAGTCCAGTCCCATTCGCATGTAAATCCCCAGTTTTGACGATGACATATTCGGAAGCACTGGATATGCCTGTCACCAATAATTCGCTTCGCCATTATAGACCTTCAATTTTATCCCGCTTCAAAGGAAATGTATTTTGTGCTTCTGAGGGCTTTTTTCGATGACAAAAATAGTGACACGCATACAAAATACAACAGATCTACATAGATCAGAAAGCGGGTGTCGTTCTGTCGAACTGCAGGCTTTTGAACAGTCATTCGTGAGCCCATCAATTTGAGGGAATTTCGAGCCCGCCCACAGTGCCCGCTCTTACATCTATCTAATAGGATTGACCAGGTTGACTCAAGCATGAGACCTCAATAGTAGGTACTGATCAAACGATCAAAGGGTATGTATTCATTGTACTGTTGATGTTGACAAATGCCCGTTGTACAGCATACATATAAGACTAATTTGTTGGATTAGCGTCAATCCCTATCTAATTATGTGTGTCTTGTTTTAGGTCATTCTGGCCATCTGGGTCCTGTCCCTTGTAATCTTCGCTCCAATACTTATCATTCGAAAGACTGAAGGACTCCGAATAAATGACATAGACTACGAGTACTGCGTGGAGGTAAGGGTTCTTGGAAGGCTTCCTGCTTTCACTATACTCCTATCCCTTTCCATTTCAGCCCAAAAAATCGCGCCCTGTTTATGTTTATGTAAAATGACTGAAGGAAACAAAGTGATGGGTGCACATTTAGAGGTATGGTAAACGTGGCCCTGGCCGGGGACATAGGAGAGAACAATAAATACATATTCTTCAATTCTTATCAGCTCCGATTCCTTTCTTTTCGTCTTTTGAATTTTCGAGATTGTGTCAAGCGCCCCGTCGGGCCTCTTCTGTATGAAAATAATATGTATAAAACATAAGGTACCCTGCTTACTCGTGCTTTGAATAGTAAATGCCTCCCAGATTCTCAATTCCTGATCCATATTCCATAATAAAAATATAGCGTGATTCCCGTATCTGAGCTAAATCATGGGAGTAGTGGGAATATTATCCATAGTCTTGCCAGCCTATTTTACCCGGATAAAGCGATATTCTGTGCAAACAATGAGAAAAGCTCAAATTTGTCATTCAGGCTGTAGAAGGGACTGTGGAGATAGCTGTTTATTTGCACTTGAGCTGAACTGTTCATAGGCTTAGGTGGGCTTATTTGAATACGCTCACCTCCCTCCTTCTCTCTTCAAACTAAATATGTATAAAACGGTTGACATAATCCCCAAAGAATGAACAAAATCCCATCTGAAAATCCAGGAGTGCCTACGTTACGTGATTGGGAAGAGAATGCTCTAAGGTCTCATACTAAATTCTGGACACAATCCGACCTGCCTGTCATTTGTCATGTTACTTTCTCCAAAGTTGCCGGTATACTTTCTCCAAATCCAAATAAACCCGTCCTCCTTTTACTTATATTGTAGAAACTTAAGAAAAGACGCGGACTTTTATGAGCCTAATACCCCAAATTCCCTCTGCCACTATTTGTCAAATAAAGTTCCTGCTTGGCATTGTTGAAATGTAATTACATTACTTATATAACATATGTAGTCGGTAGAAAGTTGCGATATACAAAACCAAAGTTCCGAAATTCGTTTACTCACTTCAAGGCGGAGGATTTTAATTATTTCCCTTTTTCAAATTCCCTTTAGCACTGGCCAGACAACTTGTCGAGGAAAACCTTCGGGACTTTCTGCTTCATTGTAGTCTATGCCATCCCTGGGATTATTGTCGTACTAGGTGAGACGCTTACGTAGAATGTTTTAAACTTATGTCTTTATGCTCGAAAACACGCAAAAGCTAGGTACCTACTTACGTCATGGGCGGCTCATTCACTCCACGTCATTTGGACATGAATCAATATTCCGTCCGTTTGAAGTTGGATTAATGAATGAATTATTTATGAGTAGAAAGGAATATCCATAGTAGTACCCACTTGTCATGGAGAAAGTGAGGCCCAAGTGGTAGTCGTAAACGATGTAGGTAATTCCACAATCCAAGCCCAATAAATGTGGGCCTAATGGGTAATGAGATTTCAGTTTACAGCCTGCTAGGTAATTATTTGATGGCGGATGGTGACAGTCCGTAGATACTGCACAATGTAAGAGTGGTATAGGCAGAGAGATAATAGGGGCTTACGAGATTTCTGAAACTCCTAAACCAAGCTTACTGGGGATGGAGTTATAAATCCATCATAGAAACATAAATTGAGGTCTGCCTGAGAACAAATTCGCACAACCTTCAGGTTGTTCTACTGACATAGCTTAACCTGAGACGAGTCCAACCTCCGATAGGATAGAACGATAGAAAGCCTGCTCAAAGTTGAGTTAGCAGATTCTCAAGGGAGATACAGATTTAATCCATTCTTTATTGGCATGGGAAGATGAATGTAGAGCATTTAGCCCAGCCCTAGACGAGCCTTTTGAAACCCGCCAATAATATGAGACACGGGATTAATCTTGAGCCTACGAGTGTGTGCCAAAAGGCTTTGAGATCTCTTGAGATGAGAGTGGGAAAAAAACGTGCCAGGAGACAGTCCCATTTAAAAGAAAAGGAAAGTACAAGTGCCTTAAAATTCCGAATCCTCCCACGACCCTCCACACCGAAAACTTGGATTTCTCATACTATTTATTTATACTATTTGAATTGATGGGAATTCTAACTTAATCCTTTTCCTGCCCCTACAGCCTACTGCTTGATGGGACTAAGACTCTGCTCACGGCAACTCCTCCCAGAATATCAATTGACTCAAGGGCCCTCGAGTCCGAATCCAACGGGCAGGAACGGGGAATCTCACTGTGACTCTGCCAACTCGACATGGCAGGTAAATGGACGGAACTGATTTACGGCTCCGGCCTCCTCAACTCAATTACCTTTGTGATTTGTGATGCCATCCTGAACTCATAGATTTAAAATTCATACCATGGGAAAATATGACCTTATGAAAACTAAAAAAGAAAAGTTTTATAAAGTGAACTTTGGGAGGAATAGGTTACCTTCCCAGATTTTGAATATGAAATCAGGTGAGGCCTCTTACCTCCTTATACTACTTTCCCACGGAAGGACACCCCATTTATCTCCCCCTCTATTTACGTGGGGGAGACACGAAAGTACTATGTACAATGTACAATACGCCCGGAAAGTTTTGAGACGAAGCCTCTCAGCTTTATTACTTTTTCTCATACTTGGGCTACTTGAGAACCAAATCTCTTGTTTATGCAGGAGCTTTCAGATAAGGATAATTATGTCCCTCCTGTCTCGCCCACCTCCACCTACTGAATCCCTGCTTCCCGATCCCTATCTACAATGTAGGCGAGCACGAGGACTTTCTCTAATACATTTGTTGAAACTTTGTATCGGAACTTGGTAAACACTACTGGACCTGACCCTCTTGGACTCATTGACCATGTAAAGCCGTTAGCTTTGTGCTAACTCACACTCAACACGAGAGTCCCGAATTCTGTACATAAACACTTCAAAGATATGCTTCAGAGAAAGACTGTCACGTTGGAAGAAGTGAAAGTTCTACTTATGCGATGTACTTGCCCGTTCTAACATTGAATTATAATCTTAGATGCAAGCCTCCTATAATGTAAATACGACGTATCACTATAGTTCTTGAGCTCCTTTAGTTCCTTTCAGAATTGCGTGAATTACTGAATGTATGATAGCCCGTGAGAGAAAGTCGGTGAAAGTAAACAAAATTTCGGCTCAAGCCTTCTGTCTTTTTCCCACCTTATAAGGCCTCATGCATGCTAATGTCAAAGTCGTGCACGCTAAGATTCGTATTCTGTTCCTACGGCGTGTTGAAATGAAATGTTCCTGACACAGGGCTTAGGAAAGAATAATATACTTACATGAGGGAAGGAGGCTCAAGTTACTTAGCTGACAGTAGAGCGCCGCAGATCCGGCTCCGGGCCGGAGCCGGAGCCGGATCTGGAGCCTGAGCCGGATTTCGGCTCCGAAGCTTGCGGAGCCGGAGCCGGAGCCAAACAGTCGGCTCCGGTTTTTTGCGGAGCCGG
>JAQFZY010000487.1:0-26863 GCA_034696285.1 Hypogastrura burkilli | reverse complement strand
ATCTTAAACAGATGAGGCATTTGGACTCAGAAATAACCTCATATTTAATCTATGTATATGACGCCCCATGACAATATAGTATGTTGCAGATAGCTTAGGAATTTGACAGTAAGCATTAAGTATACTGACTGGTCCGTTTGGGAAGCCGAATTTATTCAATATTATTTCAATTATTTCATATTGAAATACATTCATAGATTAATTTATCCTACAGATTAGCTCTAAATCAAATATGCTGTTTCCAATGGTGTATTGTACAATGGGATGTGTAGAATTATTTAAAAAGCTAAACTAAAATGTGTGAGACAGGAATAGAAATAAGGATATGTACTAGGGATATAATTATATTCGTTTTCGAGTAATTTCGGCACATCACGTTGTAATATAAATTACCCCGTAAGGAAGAACATAAAATTCTGTTTTAGAGCTTACGATTTGCAAGAAAAAATCTAATCCATTCCAATATGAGATTTTATATTAATTGATGTGGATTTTATAAAGTGACCAGTCTGTATGCATACTGTTCAATCTTCTAAAAAGTTTGCAACATAATGTACTATATTTGCATTTAATCTTTGGCTAGGTCTTACAGTTAGGTGGGTACATGAATAAGGGGTTCCAGGTTCAGAGTCTGTTATGGAGTGTAGATCAGTTGTACACGTCACAGATCGGATGTACAGTATAATTAAAATAATACGTATTGTATTTTCTTTTTCATCGTATACCTTATAATTAAGGAGCGACTCCCGGTTCCGACCACTTCCTTATGCTTTCATTTGAGTTGACTAAAATTGTGTCAACGATTTCCAAGTATAGCTTTCCATGTGTGAAGTTTTATCGAACCGAAAACTGCCGAATTTGGGCTTGGGACGATTGGAAGAGCCGGAAAAATTGGTTAAAGCCGGATGTATCCGAATTTATACACATATGTCTTATACACATTTTTGTCGTATAAATGTTAAAGAGCGGTTTTTGAGTTTTTTGAGCATTTTTGATTTTGCTAAGGAAATGGGAATAAAACATGCAAGACCGTAGATTTATACGAAAACCTTTCAAAATTCGACGCTGTTAACGCCGAAAAATGATAAAAAGCCGCCGAAATTAGAACCTAGGCATATATTGGCGAAAATGCTCTTAAAGCCTAATGCATTTCTATTTTATACTATTACATCAATTTTGAAAAGTAAATATTTTGAACTTCCGAATTCAGAAATTCAGAAAATCGATTTATGCCGACCGAAAAGAGTATACTTTGGGACCGAAAACCAGTAGGTACTTTTAAGAGCCGAAAACCCGTAAAAAATCTCGGTTTTTAAAAACCGGAAACCCTCCGCATGCTTATTGTAATACGCTATTTGGAAAAATGGCAGCATACATACAGAATAACCTCAGCGTGCCCGATCGTATTTCGTATTGTAACTGTGCACTAGAAACAATAAGACCAAATAGAATCCAGTCCGAATTTTGCTGTATTTTTTAAAAGGTCTTGTTTCAGAGTTCAGGATTGACAGGACATAAATACCTTCGTCAAATTGAGTCTTGTACCTTCTTAGTGCTCTTATTTCTCCCTTATTTGGTGGCATAAAAGGTTGTAAACTGCAAACCAGGTAGTGGTAGCATCACTATGAAAATCTCTCAGAGGAAATGTCCATGTTGGACCCATCCCGTTAGCCGTATCCCTTTTCCTGAAAGTGGCATAGGACATCATGGACATGACCCATTGGTCTTACGATCGTCTATTGACCAATTGGCCTTGATATGTATCATTGATCATTATTTATGGATAGCCTCCCGATTGATTACTCAGTAGTAAAACCTTAAATAGTTCTAGCTCTGTCTATCCAACGCTTCTCACGTTGTTCCTGTACATTTTAATCTGCGGCGTGGTTTGGAAATACATAGACTATACTGTAGATTCTAGACGCACCATAGGACATTTTGAGTAAAACTTGCGGTAACGGGTCTCTGTGGTTACAACCGACAAGACACGATACAAACCTGTTTCCCGGAAACATGTTTTAGCCGGGCTGTAGGATGTGGAATGCCCTAATGGGGACAAATTAGGGAAAGGCATACAAGGTACTCTGCTTTCTGTTCGAATGATGCTGCATAATCCTGATATGCATAGTACTTTATAGGGTTCTGTGCAGTGCAGTGTATGTAGATAGAATACTACAGTAGCAGTGGGATCGCTGGATCTGGCCTATTAATAGATTGCGGTTAAAGGGGCACATCCGATTTTATTTTAGGGCTCCAATTTAGGCGGCTCTGGGCTCTTTTGTTTCCAGGCTAGTCTGTAGGAGTAGGAGCCTGAGATCGTTTGAAATAATTATGAGGCTTCCATGACATGCGGAATGAGGTGGAGTCGATTTTAGTAGGTATGGGTAGTACATACGTAGGTACTAGAAGTAGCTTGTATAGCTTTCGTCTGGATCCTCCGTCCACAGGCCATTTACTGTTACTGGGCACGATAACCTGCTGCGGTCCTGGAGGCCCAGTCGATTATTTATATCAGAACCCTTCTAATTATAGTATGGAGAGAGTCTGGGCTGGGGAGCTGTTGACGTAGGCCAGGAAAGGTCATGTCCTACCCATTCAGTACTTCCTTGCAGGCCAAAGGCAGACCAGCTCTGCCGACGTCACTATTGTTTTAACAACTCTGGAACGGAAATACGGGGCTGACTAAGAAGGGAAGGACTTCTGGGAAAGCGTACTCCGGCTTCGCCTATTCTAGTGTCGCCTATTCATGTCAGACCATGCCGTCTTTGTCGTTGACCCCGGCCCAAAGTGAGTTAATTACGTGAATTCTTGGAATTGTTGTGGGCTAGATTAATAGACCCGAATTAGCTAGATTCAGTCTTCTCTAGTTCACCGGCTTGCGTAGGTAACGCTAAGCCCGTCTATAGCTACATATACAGTGGCACAAGGTTAGAAAAGGTGGGTACTTATTTCGTAAATCTGGCTCGGCCTTTTGTGACGGGCTCTTTAGGCTTACTTTGGTACTATGAATGACATGACCTGACTTAATGGGCTACGCTTGTCACATCATTAAAGAAACCCGTAAGATCCCATCCAGCACACGATGAGTAAGACTTGTGGTTAACCCTAACGCATATTACTGTTTTCCTATTACGAATTATCAGAAGTTAATGGTCGCCGCACCGCCTGAACCTCTCTGAAAAATGAAACAAGCTGAGCTGTCAGTCACGTCAGTGAATAGTAAGCAAAATGCATAAAATAAGAATACATAGTTTGAGGTGGTAGCTTTGTTTTTAAAATACGAGGTAATAGTCGGTAACAGGGCTAACGACGTCGCCTTATCGGCTCCTGTCCGCATGTCGTCATGTCTAATACCTCTGCACCCGGCTCCGCGGCTGAGCGAAGTTGGCTCTACGTTTTCGAACGAATTACGCAGTACAATCTGGTAAAATATTTGTTGCACATGTAACGATAATAGTGTACCAAACACGATTCTACATAGTACACTGGCCAACAAGCCCGCGCGCTAACGCGGATTCAGCAGCTACGCTTTCCAATATTTCTAGCGTAAGTACACGTTCCATTGGCAAAAAATCATTGAAACTGAGATATGATGATACGTGCACGCTAGAAATTTAGAAAGTGTAGTTGCTGAATCCGCGTTAGCGCGCGGGCTTGTTTGCTAGTCGAAGAAAAACAATTACATGCCTACTACAATTTAAATATAATTCCGGTAACCCGTGGAAAAAGTCGAGAGTAAATAATTACTGAAATAAATGATTTGACGTTTGACGGAAACCTGCATTGCCTTTTCCGGTTGGTTATGTGTCCTGATTTAATAAATTAGTGAAAGAATGTTGCCATAATAGCGCGTATATACGGTGCCCAAACAGTTTGCAACTATTCAAGCAAGCAAGATATCAAGACCGCTGTGTGATTTATCTACATAGTATAGGATTCTACATTTGTTGAGTATTTCAGCAGAGCCAGTATTACTCTATTTGAGGTTCGCCTCTCAGCCAAAGCTAGCGTGCCTTGCTGACTATCCAGTTAATTTTAATGTTAGAATGATTACAAGATAGTGTCGCATCCGTTTTGTATGTATGGGGATGGGGTACGGCGGATAAAGGTATAATAAACGAATTCCTTTGGGATCCAACAAAGTGTAAACAACTCTTACAAAATTCCTTACTAGAGAACATGTTTTTGGCACTTATGAGCCTAAAATTAGTACCAACAAACTTGGTCACCGGACTGCTCATAACTTTTTGTGGGCAGGATTTCGTAGGGTTGCGTTGTGAAATACGGGCGAAATTGTGACGACAACGAAAAGTCGACCCAAAATCGATAGAAAATCTTAACTGTTAGATTAGAATACTTGTATTATTTAAATATTAATTGATAATGGTAAGGTCTCTTAGGTAATAATGACTGAATTATATTATAAGGTCTTGGCAGTTGGCGCGTAGTTCAAAATTAGGCTTCAGGCTTCAATTTCGAACGATTCCGAATTCCGACTCTGCTTTGGAAAGCAGTTAAATAAATTATTAATTATGGTTCCGGTAAGTGAATTCGGAAGCGGAATCAGAATTCGAGTTCGTTGGCTTGAATCAGAAATGTTCACGACTTATTATTACACCGATACTATTTCGATACTATTGCAGCTTTAATTGAATTTGTGTTACTACTTTCCAAACTAACTTATTTGATTTTTCAATTATTTAATGGATTTGAGTCTTTCTGACAGGAACACTTGTTTTAGAATATTTTCAACGCATTCATTCCGAATTCCTTAATAAATCCATTAAGAGGTTCATTTGATGAAAATTTTTTTTTTTAGTACTAATGAAGTCGCATGTGATAGGATTTAATTTAAATAGTACCAAAACACGAATCGTTTTTTTAAAATAAATTGCCTCATGTTTATCTGAGCGGATCTGAAATGCTACAATGGAATTAGAGTACAAATGCATACTGGTATCTGGTCCAGGTTTCACCTTTTGATTTGTACAAAGTAAAAGTTCGGGCTTCAGTGTCCTTGTTTATCGGCAGCCAACACCTCGGCTCGTAACTGTTTATGACCTGAGGTAAGTACCTACGTCAGAATCGGGAATTGGGCGAAAGAGGAAAAACTCATTAGTCCTGGCCCATTTGAATCAATCACCTTCTCGATTGACCTTTCCTTCGTCACTTCCACTCTCATTCTCCTTTAACTGCAGTGCTCACTATCTTAGTTAATACTCTCATTTATTCATTTATTTATTAGGGTGTTTCTTAGAATTTAGGCCTATAGCGTAAGTATGGGCGGGGGACCTTCGTGCTCATTGGTCTTTCCATAGTTACCATTTAATAGAGAGTAGGTTCCAGGTTCTGCATGAAACTGCGGACGAGACTATAGGCTAATTGTAGTAGGTCGTTGTAGGAGGCTCCTGATCCTCAATCCGAATGAATCTGAGCAGGCGAAACATTGTATGGAAAGCCTGTAGACGCTAGACACGAGTCCCTGTCTCATGTCGGCGGCAGTGAGATCAGGCCCCGGCTCCTCAATGAAGAAAGAGTAAGTCATGATAGGAAGGAGGTGAAGGTGAGATCTTATTAGGTAGTATCATCTCGAGCCTCAACCTGAGCAGAAGGTCTAATTAAGCCTCCAGCAGCCCAAGGGATCCTAGTACTTCACGCCTATTCTATTACGTTCCTTAGCATTATTCGTCAGATGGAGAAGACGGTCGTGGAGGCGGAGGTCGGGTCCAGCCGGGCCGGGTCCTTTGCGGACCGGATGGACGGGCTCGTTGAGCGGATCCTCGTTGACTACCGATGGATCTTCGTCTGCTTCTTCCTCCTCCCCTGCTCACTCCTCTATGACATCTGGTACTCGGTGAGGTCATGGGTCGTCTTCACGCTCAACTCTGCTCCGCTCAATCATAGCGTCAAGGTCGAGGCAGTTCAGAAACAGGTAAGGACCAAAAACCCTTCCTTGGACTCCAAACTCAAACTAACCTAGTAGCTTATTCTAATGCCGGAACAGTAACCTTTAAGAAAGATTGAACCTAATCCGGCTTAATATGAAAAAACCTCACCCTACGCCCAACCAATTCATCTCAATTCACGATAAGGCTGGGTTTTGGATTTTGCGGTTAAATCTATATTTTCACAAATTAGTATAGTTCTGAAAATCCATGAAAATAACTAAACTCATTCATTTAAGCCGGCTTTGCCAGCCGAGCTGGAATCAATAGCTACTATGTATTTTTTCATGCCTGACATTGAGGAATAGGACAAGTTTCGGGCTCCTATTCCCCCATTGACTCAATCTGTATGCAAGGCACAGGCTCGTAAGCACCTGGTCCACAATATACAAGTCAACGGACTTATGTAACATTAAACTCTTAATTGACTCCTAAGACTCCTCTGATTTGATTGCATAGACTTGACATTGAGTTCGAGTCATGCGGAATTCTTAGCCTCACTCTCTCTGGATTTTGAGTTGGCTTTGATTTGCGAGCACAGAGTGAGATTGGGGGAATTTAGTACTGGCTAAGATTTAAGGGACAATTGCTTACACCGCGTGGTGGCCGGGCTAAGAAAGGCGTCAAAGGGAAAGGTGGAGGAGGATCAGATCATAATTCAGAATGCCAACATTATGGTTCATACATAGTAGGTGTAGTATATGTACATATAATTTACTCAGACCAACTTTAAGCCCATGACTGACTAGTGTTGTGTAATAGGTGTACATAGTAGTTAAAGCCTGTGAGAATCCCTGGCCTAGCCCAACTTAGCACGTACGTTTCAAAATCATTGGCTTAATCAAAGCCTGACAGCCTCGGTCACCCACAATTGACCGCATGACGTCAGCCCAATTAATCAATACATACAGAATTGTCAACATTTATGTGTCAGTTCCAGCCTCAAGTATGTAGTCAATCATCGCCGGCCACTTTTCTCCTGTTTGCCAGAATGAATATGCATAGAGTTTACTATTAAAGATAGAATGATAGAGATGGAAAGTTGCTATTGAGTTAAAGAGTTGGGAGAAGAAGACGCTGCCGGTCGATTCTCTTCCCATACCAGCTTCCCTTCTGGACGCTTGTGGACAATGTATGACGTAAATGTGTGTATACTACATATGTACTAGAAAGTATGCATTACGACACGACTCACAGCTCACGACCTCAGAAGTACTCACAATTTAAGGCCTAAACAGCCAAATGAGCCACTTATAATCAGAAGAAACAGGTTTCCAGAAGCAAATCAGATTATGTTGTGTCTACTATTATGTGAGGATCACATAATACATTGTAATCGTACAATGTATGTCCCCGGTATCCGCTATACAAAAAATTGGAATATGAATTATGCATACTAACAAGGCGTGACCTTATGACGTAGTGCTGGGCGCTCCACTGACCGCTGCCGGACAAAATTTTATAACATTAGTACGGATCGGGCAGAATAATGTGAAGGACGAAGGCCACATTAAGCCATATTAAATTGAATTGCTTTCATTAGATAAGATAAAGTTAGGTTGGGTTAGGTTAGGACTATATTACCTCTTATACTACAAAGGACGGCTTTATTCCGTTGAATGTAATATTTTCTTAGTCAAAGGCTTTTTTTCCACGGAATAAAAGCTGCTCCCGACAAACTGAACTAAAGTATAGGCCAAGGTAAGGAAGGGAGAGTATACTTTCAGTTTTAACCTCTGGAAACCTGCATCCCTTCTGAGACTCTTGAATCCTCATCAGCCTGACATTTACTGTCATGTAACATGTCTCGTGTAAATCATAGGGAAAGCGAGCCAGGCATCAATTAATTAAGATAACCTTACGGGGCCGACTATAAGTTTATGCACTTAAGATGTGCTCACAGGATTCAGAGGGTTCTATTGTACGAATACGCTTATGGTATTGACCTTGGGTCCCCCCATTAGACAGAACAGGAAACCAGCCTTAGGAATATATATCAGTTATACCTACCACGTTATTAGGTCATTACTTTATCTGCATTTTATACTCATTGTGACTGCTGTCTAATCTGATTGGACTACATAGAGAAACTGGAAAATCAGGTTGATAAGCCCTTCAACCGTTTAAAGAACTTCTGGTTATGGCTTATGGGCAATCTTAAATATTGGCTTGTAGCAAATCACATTATCTTCGCTGCTTAGGGTAATTTTTAATTTTTAAAAAATTCTTTCTGGATCCGGAACGTTAGTTTTCAAGAAGTGCGACGCGTGTCAACCAGCCAGGTTTCGATATGGATGTTTATTTATCTTCGGCCTATTTGAACGTAGTGCTGAACTTGGAAAATTGGAATCGCATCAACGAGTGTTTGCCATTGGCCATTTTTCGTGTTCCCGTTTAAATCTTCATTTGATGAGAACCTTATTTGCTTGTAGGTGAGAGAATGGGTGAGACGCGGACGGAAGACCCTAATGTGCACTGCCCGACCCGGCTGGCAGACGATCAGTTTCCGACGGCCCAAGTACAAGGAGACCCTCTACACGGTCAAAATCAATCTGGTGGACATTGTGAAGGTGGACGTGGAGCGGGAGGTAAGCCGGTTCCATTCCGTCCAGATTCCAAAGTTTGGGTTCTGAATGGGATAGGTAGAAGTCAGTATTTGGGAATCCTAATTCCTGCGGGCCAGTGTTCCTCCTGGGCCCTCACGCACGGGATGACTCAGTAGGTTTGATGAAACAATGATTCGGCCCTTTCAGGTCGTCGTTGTTGAGCCAATGGTAACAATGGGACAGCTCACGGCCAGATTGGAACCCTTCGGCTGGATGCTCCCCGTCCTCCCAGAGTTGGATGACCTCACAGTCGGTTCGTCCGCAATTTAAATATGTACAACAAGCCCAAGAGTCCCTCATCCTAACAGATATACAAATCAAATGGTTCCTTAGCCATGGGAAACTTAAATACTCGGAGTGACGTCCATGTTAGAAGTTTCCTAAATTTCGACAGCTCCTTAGAATTGTAAATTGGACGTTTCGGGTTTCGTGCGTCATAAATTGCAAAATAGGATAAATTTCCCCCATTATGCTCCGCGTACCGAAGCTTCTGAATCAATTATTCGGGGCCTTACTTTCGTCATGTTCTCCAGGTGGGCTCGTGATGGGGACCGGGGTCGAGACCTCATCCCACAAATACGGCCTCTTTCAGCATATTTGCAACTCATTTGAGCTCGTCCTGTCGAGCGGGGAACTGATTCGTTGTTCAAAGGTAATGCTAATTTCTGTATATCCATTTCTCAACCAGCTCAGTTTCAGAGTTGAGAAGGTTCGAGTGACGCGGGATTCAGAGGACGGACGGACGCCAGGCGTCTGCATACGTACTTTAATGAATATATTGATTCCGAAATCCAAGGCATCAATAATTTAAACTGGCCCCACTCTGTGGCAACGAAGCTCCGTCAACAACAAGGCCCAATATCCATAATTTGTCACGCTCTTGTCTCCTTCATGAATTATTCAAGCGGTCCTCTGAATTATTGGGACGGAACATGGAACTGAATTAACATTCTCTGGGTCCTCCCTGGGTTTATGATACTTACAGGAGGAGAATAAGGACTTATTTTACGCGGTCCCATGGTCATACGGGACGCTGGGGTTCCTCACGGCGGTGGAACTAAAAATTGTGCCAGCCAATAGGTAAGGCAATATGACTGTTTCCTGGTGGAAAACATGGAGGTTCTATCATTTAACTATATATGGAAGGACAATTATAAATTCAAGCGAAATTAATTATCTGATAGTCCAAACGTAACCTACCTTAATCTAACCTGTCAGTAGTAATATGCATAGTGACTGGTCAGTTTGGGAAGTCGAATGAAAAATGTGATATTGAAGTACAGCATTTGACTCCTTCCTGTAGGATGCTAGGTATTACGTCGAGTCTAAAGTGGAATTTTATGCTCTTCCCAATGGGCCGATCTTTTTTACGATGGAATGCGTAGGAATTTATTACCTAAAATATATACCTAGTTAATGTAAAATAAATGCCGTCCATTGAAAATAGCATAAAATGATAATCGTTACCGAGAAGTTAAACAGTGAATTTCAACGTGAACATTTGTTTTGATTGTCTTCGACTTCGAAAACTGACCAGTCAGTATGCATAATATCCAACAAACAACATAAGCGAACCAAGCCCATGCTAAAAATGCACCTGAGTTAATGCCCTAGATTTAGCAGTTTCCGGTAAAAGCTACACATTATTTCCTATACCTACAAAAGTATAACGCTGAATTTAACTATTATGCCAAAGTCTCTAATTTCCCCTTTGATCCTCAATTACTATAATTTGTAGATTTGTGAAGGTGGACTATTTGCCGGTCCATACCCTGGATGAGGCTGTCAGGGTCTTTGGTGAGCAGACGCTCAAAAGTGACCATAATCAGTTTGTGGAAGGAATCATGTTTAGCAAGGAGAGCGGCGTGATCATGGTGGGAAACACCGTGACGTCGGCTGAGCCTGGCACGGTGAGCTCAATAATATGGGTTACAACTCGCAACATTGATGTACCCATTATATTACATTAAAAAGGTAGAGGCGGATCCGGATTCGAAATAATGCTTCAGGACTTCCATAACACTTACGCATAATTCTAGCTTACTCTTCAATTAAAAGTCGCACTAAAGCCTAAGAATGAATCGAATTCTGGATCTTGACCTTGAGCCTTTTACTCGTACATCCTCTAAGGTTTGTGATAGTTGTTAATCCTGAAACATGCTTTAGTAAGGTACATTACATAAAGGGAACCTGAGCACTGGAGCTTGTGCCCCTAATTCTGATTTATGCTGGGTCTTTGTCTTATGCAGTTGAACCGGATCGGTCGTTGGTACAAGCCGTGGTTCTTCAAGCACGCGGCCAAGTTCCTGGAGTCTGGGCCCGGGACAGAGTACATTCCGCTCCGTGACTACTTCCATCGTCACTCACGCTCAATATTTTGGGAGATCCAGGAAATCATTCCGTTCGGGAATCATCCCGTCTTCCGCTACTGTTTCGGCTGGATGGTCCCACCTAAAATATCACTCCTCAAGCTCACGCAGCCGAACAGTATTAAGAAGTTGTATGAGGCCAACCACATGATCCAGGACATGCTCGTCCCACTGGCCGCCCTCAAGGACTCACTCCAAGTATTTGACCAGCAGACTCAAGTGAGGATAAAAGACCATTTACAATAAGTCAGTTACTCAAGGTCCACTTGTGTACATCAATTGTACAAAAAAAAATCATTTTCCCGGATAAACGATAGCATTCATTGGAAATACTTATTCCCGTTTTTTGTAGTCCAAACCTAACCTAACCTGAACCTCAAAGTTTTGACCCCATTCCCTTGCATACATTGACCGAGACGACAAAGGAAGCCGAGCCTCCTCATAAATGTCTATTTACGTCCATTTGTCCAGATCTATCCTCTCTGGCTCTGTCCATTTAAATTGGCAAATGACCCTGGGATGCTCCATCCGGTCGGGACCCAGGCCGAGATGTACGTCGATATTGGGGCCTACGGGATCCCGAGAGTACCTAACTTCAATGCTGAGACCACAACGCGGAAGCTGGAAGAATTCGTTCGAAGCGTCAATGGGTAAGAACCAAACTCCAAAGATGGCATGCCTTACATTACGGCTTACATACGATCATTAAATGTTTCAGAGCCTAATTATAATCTCAACCCACTACAGGTTCCAAATGCTCTATGCTGACACGTACATGACGAGGGAGGAGTTCCGCCAAATGTTTGACCACCGAGTCTATGACGAGACGAGGGCAAAGTTCAACTGCCTCGATGCCTTCCCTGAAGTATATGATAAGATCTCAAGGAATGCACGGAAGTAGCACGTCGCCGTCCATGGACCTTATTCACGCGTAGCCTGACACATGACAGAGCAAAGTATAAAATGCATGCCATTTGTACATTATAAGACACACTGTATATTTTTACTTGTATTTTACAAATACACTAAAACGAATCCCCCTTCTCATTCCATTTTGCTTAATCTTAGTTTTATTTACATACGTACGAGGTACACTACCTTCACAACTATAGCCCGACAAGCTATAAATCCCATTCTACCTAGTTTAGTTTCAATAAACTCAACATTCATTGTCCAGAAAGGGGTATTGTGCATAGGTTAGTGTTATTGTTCTCATAAGGAAGCTGACTACAGTAATGGGTACAACAGCCAGTACTACTAGGAAGGATGGACTACGTAGGGTTACAGTTAAAGCTGGGGCCTTTACAATTCATAGGAACCAAGTTCCGTTCCGCAGCATCACAAAGTGCTGCCGGAGGGAAGAAAAATGATCCTTGTTAGCACCTTTAATTTCAGTGCCTAACAGTTCCTAGACTTAATTATTACCTTATAGCCAATCAGGACTTAGACTTAGCCCTAAGAATGATTATCAGTTGAATTGGTTTCTCTCCTACAGTAGTTTCTCACTGAACATACTACGGCGTATGTAGGTAATTCTATATTAGACTTATATTTAAAAGTTCACCAAATTAATTTGGAATCTCTCACCAATACGATCAGATTTCATAATCTGTGATCTTAACATCAAGCGAATTCATTTCTCATCAAATCTCCAAATAAAACATATTTACCAAGTACATTTGAATTAATTATGAGCACAAGAAATTTTATAATTAAAAGCGTAAACGTGGCAGACCAGCTAAGGCTAAGTCTTACTTGTACAATAATAAGGAATTTCACATTAGTACCAGGTGTCTATTATTTTAGCTGTTTAATTTTTCCAAGCATATCCAAACATCCTTTTAATTATAATAAAGAGCTCATAATTAGTTGAAATCTTAGGATTTAGTTTTGGTTAGAACTCTGACACTGGATTGCAAATCTGAATGGATTGGTAAGAGATTCCAAAATACTTGTTGTTCTTTTAAATGGCGGCCATTATGTTACAGATATAATGATTGTAGTCTAGAGAAGATTACCGTTAACGACTGAAATTGGTTTTACTTGGCCTTCCCTTGGGCTGCGACGGCAGCCATAGCCTTCTTCACGGTCTCCTCATCCCCCAGAAACTTCATGGACACAACCGGCTTGAGCTCTTCGTCCAGCTCGTAGACGAACGGGATCCCAGTCGGAAGATTAAGCTCCATGATCCCAGCATCAGAGATCCCGTCCAAGTGCTTCACGATCCCGCGGAGACTATTCCCGTGGGCCGCAATGAGGATCTTTTTCCCGGCCTTGAGCTGGGGCACAACCACGTCGTTCCAGAATGGGAGCGTCCGCTCAATGGTCAGCTTGAGTGACTCAAAAGCTGGGAACTCGGCCGCGGTCGGCCCGTCCTTGTAGGCCGGGTTCTCCACGATGGACTTGTAGTAGGGATTCGTTTCCTCGATTGGTGGCGGCGGTACGTCGAAACTTCGTCTCCAGATCAGGACCTGGGCATCACCGTACTTGGCTGCTGTTTCCGCCTTGTCAAGCCCAGTGAGCCCCCCGTAGTGACGCTCGTTGAGTCGCCAGGTCTTCTCGATCGGAAGGTCCTCCTGACCAATCTCCTTTAGAATGCTTCCGAGCGTGTTCTGGGCCCTAACTAGTTGGGAAGTGTAGGCAATGTCAAACTTGTAGCCGGCTTCCTTGAGGGCCTGACCTGCCGCAAGGGCTTCCTCTCGTCCTAATTTAATTACAGAGAACAGAAAATATTAATTTAGAAATAGACAACTTCAACTACATGAAGCATGTTTCATGACACACGTAATAGCTGCCATAACTGGAAAACTTACCTTTGTCACTCAACTCGGAATCGTACCAGCCAGAGAAGAGGTTCTTCTGATTCCACTCACTCTCTCCGTGACGGACCATTACGATTTCATAACCCATTCTGATGGTTCTTCTGTAGTATCTCTGCAGCCGGAACAGACCTATTATCCTGCTAACAAAAGGTGTCAACACACCTGATTTAGTTTAGAACTCGAAATATGGTAGCGCCTAAATAATGGATATGGGTCTCATCGTATGTCGTAACCTCTCGGGTAAATCATACTTCGGTAATTTACCTCAAAGTAACTGTTTACGCCCTTTAAGTTCTGGATGATTGCTAATTTTACGCGTTTACCGATTTCCCCCAGCGACAGCGACCCACACCACTTGATTAGGTTATGTAAAAATGTTTAACCAATAATGTTATCTAGTCAACCACACCACCAAGGTTGTACGTGGCACAAACCGGCCGGGATCGGGATAACTTAAAACCCTGAGTTTTGTTTTATTGGAAAAAGTATTAAGAAACTTTTTGAAACCTTTTTTGCTCCTTCCTAGGAACTGGATTGACGTGCTGGATATCGGATGATAGCAGGGATTCGGGCAGATGGAATTCGGTGGGCGTACTATGTACAATATGTACAATGTATGAACCTTTATACCGGCCGGGAGTTCCGAGCTCCGAGCTGACTTGATGGTATGGTATGATTCGAAATAGAGGACGTCTCTAGCTCTAGCTCAGTTGAGCACAGACTCGGCTCGTGAGGATTGAGGATTCCCTTCCCAGCCTAGTTTCAGTTGACAGGTTGAATTCGGCCCAAAGTGCCTGTCAGCACTGGGGCTGAATAGGACCTGGACGAACAAGTACTGAGTATCACGCTCCTAGTGATCCGATGGTGATACATAACATTATAATGCTGGGGTGAACCAGGTCTTATCAGTTTCGGTCCAACAGTCTGTTCCTTTGTCCGTACACAGATTTATTTATTCGTCATCATTCTCAATACTCATTCCAATTCTTTGAAAGCCGATTCTACGAAATTGGCCTTATTTTCAAGTTAAAAAATTGTGCATTGCATTAACGAGTCTAACCTTACTTTCCTAAGTATCTCTTAAAAATCCATATAATAATGTGAATGTTTAGAGTTCGGAAGCAGAAGCACCATTTATCTCAATTTTTAAAGACAATTTCGAAATTTTGTTACGTTCAAACAATGGAACTTGCTCATGCTGAGGATGGGCTCAGACCTGATAAGCGAGTCCAACAGAAGTTTCATGAGTAGTACATCAATGTACGGAATTGAAGATTTCCAGGGAGTTTACGAAAATAAAATAGAAATTCTCAGGTATTTTACTAGTGTTGAGGAAAATTGGGACATTTATCTCATCACAAAGATAAGGGGATTAAAAAGTACGGTTATTTCGGCCGCTACCGGGCGGCTACATAGAACGGGCTCAAAGATAAAACTGTTTTAGATGTTCAGTGGAACAATTTTGACAATCTCAACCTTTAAGTTTGGCAATTGATGGTACTACAGCTGAAATTGTTTGTTATAAATTTTTTATAAATCCTATTTGTTGGCCTCGCCTGACAGGTCTCAACGGGATTGTCATGTTGAAAAGAAATCCAATTTAGGTACTGCTTCAGATTTCGACCCGTAAGCGTTCCAAAAATTTGCTGTAAGATGCAATGATATGGGTAGCACCCTTTAGAGAATTGTCCAGAATAATAACTCGCTTGTGAGTCCAATTGAGCCGTCAGAAAAGGAACGTTTCCAAGTTTTTCTTCTCACATTTATTCGTGGATGGTATCTTTTCCAGCCCCTGCCCTGCCTTGAGTTGTAAAATTCGAGTCCCGGTGATGGTGCTGCTGGTTCCATTAATTTGTAATTGAAAACAAATTTCTGCGTCTTCTTCATAGCGTCAGAAGCTGGTGCATGAAACGAACTCTGTTTGATTTTTTTCAGCCACCGCGCAATACTCGGTTGACTCAATGATGAAACTTCTTTTCTTAAAGGCTTCCTGACGTTGGAAATAATACATTAATTGTGTAATAGACAAAGGCACATAATGACAAATGTTGGGTTATATATAGTGACAAATCCTCGTTGTATCCACTAGCCTTCTGAATCTCTAAAGTTTGCCGGTTACGCCACGAGGAAGAAAGTCCAGACAGGCCAATTTTGCGTCGGATAGAAACGAACCTACAGTTTTAACGCAAGTTTCTGCTAATCGTTAACAAAATGTGTGAGAGCTAAAATAACTGGTTTCCTGAAAGTACTACTCGCATAATTTTAGTTGACAAGCTATGCCTACAAAGAGGCACTGTGCTCTCCGAGGCGAAAAAAGTATTCAGGTCGATTCTGGAGCTCTATAAATAAGACCAAAAAAAATTTTTTTCCACGTTAAGAGAGAGATGACAAGACATGGACTCAAAACTATATTCGACTCAAACTAAAATTCCTGTCAACAATGTCGTACGCCAAGTGACCTTCGAAGAAAAATCCGAAAAAAACCAAAAACATGGCATGACGGTGCTCGCTCCACTAAATAATTTTTAAGTTTCAATGGCGCTAGTTTACTACTTCTTTATTTGAATCCTCCATCATGATACCGTGTGGACCTTCGGCGCAGTGATTTTTAACTGTTTCTAGAATTTAAAAATAATACCTAGGTATATAGTGAAACTACAACAATACGACGCTTTGGAAATGATAGCTTCAGCGCCGTAGGTACTACTGTACTGTCCTGGAGGTATTTAAATAAATATCGTTACTTTTTAATCCACCATCGTATGCTCAGAGTTCATATTTATATTATACGATTAATAGAAATTATATACCATGAGCTAATCGTAGGTATCTAATCATTTAGAACTTAGAATTTAAAGTTAAATTGACGGATCTCCTGCCGGGTTAAACCGCTAGTCGTCCTTACATTCCCTATGTCTGATTCATTTCCTGTAGGCAGGCATTGCAATACCTATGTACAAAGTATACATACTACCAGAATTAGGTGTATCGTGAGCCAATGTATGTATGTATATCTAAGTACAGTATTGTGCCTTAGATAGGGCAGACACACAGGACAGGCAGGCCGAATTTTATCTTCCTTTTTGTCTCTGGCAATTTGTGAGCGTGACCAAAAAATAGCAAGTTAATGGTACGAAACGGGGACGACCATAACAGTTTGGTACTACTATTACTAATTTATTGAACAAGCTCTGGCCAAAACGGAATTCACAGCTAATTTTCGTAAGCATCTGTGAAGGAGTGAATTATTTTGAAGTATCTAAGTGTAAGTCGGTATTTTGAAATATGTACTTATATTTTAGTAAGCATAATCCTTAGGATAAGCACCTCCTAGTTCATTAGTTTTACTGTTTTATTATTTTCCGCATCCTCACTTATGTTAGCCCAACTTAAATATTCAATATTTATATTTAGGTATTCCGAGAGGAAAGGGAAACCTCGGCAACTGTCTCTTTTCGTCTGGTTTTGGTTTGCCACGAGGCGGAGGAGGATTAGAAACTGGGACAGTACTCGTAATGATAATGACGGAGTGAGTCACCCACAGCGCTTCCTGACTAAAAGGCATCCCAATTACTAACTCCCGTAGCTGATATACGTATGGGAGGATGGAATTGACAAACATGGAATACGTAAACAGAGAATGACTTTAGTATGGAAAGAGGTAAGTACAGCAGGGGAACGAAGAACTCTTTGAAACTCCCATTTACAATTTACGTTGCGCAAGAATTCTTAAGGAATCTACTGTTTTCTGCTAGGTTTAATTAAATCCCATTTATCCATAATAGGGCTACGAGGAAAGTAAGCGAATCACAAGGGATCCGATGTAATGATGTGACGCTCACTTCAGAACTTCAGGATCCCCTTAACCAAAAGACTATTTGGAGTACCCTCAGCGGTATGTCTGAGCTGGAGCCGTCCCTGCTGATGCTGATTCAGTCTCAAGAATGAGCTCAAGTCACGAGCGAGAAAGACAAGCGCCTCCAGGTTCGTCACTTTAATTTATTTTAATTTAAAAGTTTGCGTATTTGGTGATTTCTTAATCATAATTCCAATTTTGTTTATATATTCAGAAGTCCCTAGACGCCCTGCGGCAACGCGGCCTGGCCCAATTCTGTCCCCACCTACGCCTGCCGTCCCGGCCCATCAGGACTTAGCCCATGGACCCCAACCCGCTATTCGCGAAATTCACAAGAATGCCTGGCTCAAGCGTCACGCGGCCAGTGAGCGGAAAGGGACGCCTTTCGTCAAGAAGTTCGAAAAGTACTGGGTCGTCTTCTGCGTTCATGATGATACGGAAGCATTTCTAGAATTTTACACGGATCCCAAAATGGCTGCTACTCACAAGCCCTTATGCAGAACCTCTCTCTGCACCTGCCTCCATGTCTCTCCCTCAATCATAGGACAAGACAATGAGTATCAGTTTGCAGTTACTTTGTTGGATCAAGTTATCCGGCTTACTGCAGCAAATTGGTAAAACTATATACTTTCTATCAATATTTTTAGCGAATGTCTAGCTGTAAATTTAACCGTCTTACAATATAATGATGAATTTTGTGTTCTAGGGACCAAATGGTAGAATGGGTGGAGTCCATGCAGGGAAAACTACGAGAAATGAACATATTGCGACCGAAGGAGAATTTATACACGGCACTCCCTGAAAGTCGATGTTGTAGTAACGCGACGTATCCGGTCTATCACGTTAGCTCGCTTCTGTCCAGCTCAGCCTCAACCCGGGATCCGAACTCGCCCCTTCCGCCAACCCCGCCAGGATGGGTATCACCTGTTCTTGGAACTGAAGCCTCTGTCCCATTTGAAAGTACGTACTATTAATTAAGTTCAGTATTGTTTCCCAAGATTGATTGTGATTTCGTGGGATTTACGTAAGTACTTATATGATTTCATGTGATTTGAACGGGGTGTGAATTTACGCAAGTTTGAGGAAAAACTTTTAAAATCTGTCACATTAAATCAGATGAAATCACATGGTAATGTAGCATTATTATGAAAGTGTGATTTAATACAACACTGGTTAAGTTCAAGGTATCCTTTGCAAATGATTAATGTATTTCTGATAATTACACTGTTATAGTGGACGAGGATCCTGGTGTAATTTACATCGACACGACCGCACTTCTGGACTCCAACCGACCCACGCCAGTCTTCAGTGGACCTAGTCGCAACCTTCATCTGAACCTCAGTAGTAGTGCTAATGGATTTCTGTTTGAGTCTCCGGAAGCCTCTAACTCCGTTTATGTTAAAGCTGTAACAGGTGGAATATCTTCGTCAAGGTAAAATTTCATGCTTAAATTCTAAACATTAAATTCTATTGGAATTATTAAGGGGTCTAATAATAACAATCATAAACGTTGTTATCGTTATTCCAGAGATGGGAGCGGTAGTGACAGTGGGAACGGAAGTGGAGGGAGCCTCACAAGCGTGGATCTAAGTAAACTGTCTGCCGGCCTGGCAACAAGGCCAACCACATCGAGTCACAAAGTTCATAATGACACTGCCAGCGAAGAGAGTATTGGAAGCCGGAATACTGCCCGGCCTCCAGCAGCCGTCTCCGTCGCAGCTGGGACCAGCAGCAACGGCGTAACATACACAACCCTGGTCCAGATTGGCTCAGAGATTATTATAAATGGAGAGCCAGCCCAACCCATGACCGTTACAAAGACGAACGCATTCAGCTCAACCGCAGCCTCTGGTGATATTCATTCATCTCCTGGCAACTCGGACACAAACTTCCTATCTCGACCACGTCCAAAACCCAGGCCCAAAATTATAGAAGCATCACAAGGCCTAACTGTCTCAACGTTAGTGCCTCCGCCTGGAGGAGTCTCCCCAATTTCGTACGAAAGACAGCTTTCGGCCCCTCCGCAGTTGGGCCATGTGTCCTCCTCTGAGAACCTCTATGAGCACCTCTTCATTCCACAGAACTCCGTCCTAAATACGAACGTCATTAGGGCTAACAGTGCTAGAAACGGGAGTAGGAAGGCATCTCAGAGCCGAAATAACACAACCGTGCCGGAGCAAGAAGGCAGCGGTGAGGATCCGCCGCCGCTAGTCCCACGCCGGACTCCGCATAGCAGGAGACAGCAAAAGTAAGTTCAGTGGTTTGTATGACAATTATTAACATATTATTAGACTGTAACTGTTTATATTGAAATATACTTCGATTTAAATTGAATTATGTTACTTTTCATTGATTTTAATCGCTTGATTGATGACTTGATTTCATTACGTAAGTCATTTATCAATTATTTAAAGAAGTTGATTTACGCTTAAGAACAGACTGTAACAATTGTTTTTAGTAAATAGTAGAACTTGAATGCAATCGCAATTCCGATCTAATCAATTACAGCTCATTAACGGACTCGGTTGACTGGAATAAACGATTTAATGAAATCGCTTGTGCTAATAGAATTTAATTCAAACTGTACCTAAAAACAATATAAATAGTCATTGTTTAAATATAGCTCGCACGTAATATTACATATTACACACAATAACATTTTTTACTAAAAATACCGTGACTTTCATTTCTAGCCCACAACCACAGCGATCATCGAGCTTAAGTCGACTAGAACTTTCAGGAGGGGTCGTCTTTACAAATGACCCGTTCCCGTCGGACAGGGTCAACGTCTCTCGCCCAACCCGCCGGCACCGGGCACCCCGCCCTGAAGTGATTCATCATAATTTTTCGGACCCGTCCCCGTCAGGCGTAAGTAACTCGATCTGCCATAATACTGTTTTGTTATTCTTGACACAGAACATAATAGATTATGCTGTATTTTGAAATTCAGGTCTATCCAATGGAGTCAATGATTGGGGTCCGGAGCGGAGAGTACCGAATCAGACGGGAGGAAGTCCCGCCAGGCGCTGGGAATCATATCAAGGGAGTCGAGTCTGCTAGATCAAATCCTGCCCACAGCTCCCATGAACCTCATTTTCAAGGTTCTGCTCTTGTTGAGCCTAGCGAAGGGCCGCCCTGCTCAAGTCATGTTCCTTTAAAAGAACAACAAGTGATACGTCTTCAATCTGAGATTAATCATCCGGGTGGGGTCCGCCTAGTTCTTAGGAAGAAGGACTGTTTGGGAAGCATTGCCTTCATTGACTACCTTGGGGCAGTCTGGTAAGAATGATGGGATTTCGTTTTCCTATTAACATGGTCAATATCCTTATGCTAATTGTACGGTGCTTGGTCTTAGGATTGCGGGCTGGAAGCAACAGCAACATCCTGTTCTCTACTACGCCTTTCACATTGGGGACCAAGTCGTGCGGGTGGCTGGTGTTACGGTACAAAATAGTGTCGAGGCAAACAGAGCCATTAAAATGGTATCGTCCATGCAGGTGAGTTCAGGGAATATCTGTACATATGCTAATAATAATACCTTTTATATTGATATGGGTTATTTGTAGATTGTTCAGGGAATTGGAGAGCATGCATACTGGCTGGTCAGTTTGGGAAGTCTAATTCTATCAATCCAAAATGTCATATTGGAATCCATTATTTTGCTTCTAGCTAAAGGCTTATCCTAAAGCTGAATTGTGCGTTCTTTCTAATCGTGCAAGTTCTTTTGCAATCGGATGTGTAGAAATTACTACTTCAAAATCGAAATTAAAATACATGCGAGGAACAAGCATTGGTATTTATTTTCAATTTCTAAGTAATTTCTACTCATCACATTTTGAAGTGAATTGAACCATTGAAAACAGCATAAAATTCTGATTCAGAGCCAGCCTTTAGCGAAAAGTAAAATAATGGATTTCAATGGGACCCTGCATCGATTAAATTTGACTTCCCAGACTGATGGTCAGAATGTATATTACTATCCTATTTCTTGAATAATCTACTACATAGTATATCATACATCTGTACTTTTACCTGATTGTATATTCATTGGGAATGTTCTAATTTGTACAGGTCGAGTTCATAATCCAGCGACTCCCCTACGGGAAAGTATATGTTTTCAAGCGGAGCCGAGAAGGCGAGCCACTGGGGATCGTGGCCGTTGGGAACTCAGGGGAAATTGGGGAAGTTCTGCCGGCCGGCCTAGCGTTCGCCCAAGGCCTGAGCCTCAAGGCTCCTTCAGGCTGCAACTGGTTTCTAACAGAGGTCAACAACCGGCCCCTCAATCTCCTTGCCAGGGAGAACGAGGTTCGGGACCGCCTCAATGCCGTTGGGCGGGAAATCTCAATCCTGGTCCAGCCCTCAGACTTAGTCAAGCACCTAAGGAAACAGTTGAAGTCATTCAAGGGGTCCAAGGACTTCCTCGTCATCTAACTACTTGTACATCAATCCTCAATCATATCTCTCTAGGCTCTTCACAACGAAGATTTAACTGTAGCTTAGGATTGCCTCTACTGTACATATAATGTATGCATATTTAGCCTGCCCTGCCGTTGGAAGTGTCGACAGGTACATATCGCTTCGATGTTAATACTAAGTTTACCTTTGAGCCGACCCCTCGTCGTCCTAGAGGTTATTTTCATTTAATTAAACCATCACAATTACAATGCTAACAACCGCAACGCTTCCCTTTATCTTCACCTGCCTCCTATACTCCAGTCGTACTCATAAACGGAAGATCTATTTTTGAGCGATTTCCTTTTTATATTTTGTACTTACTAATCTTCCAATTCCATCACGCTTTGCTCTTATGTCACCATTTTACAAATATACCTACTCTCTTCGTTCTCCTGCAACGGGATTTTAATTTTAATGTAAGCTCTACTCGTGACTGGAGTTACCCCCATGGCTTTAGAACAAGCAATCTTTAATCCAGAACAGTATCCTAAGGTGTATCAATGAGTTAAGACTAATGGTGTTACTGATAATAACGGCCAAGCCGCGGGAGGCCCGAATGAAACTCACTCATTGAAATAACTATTTTGTAAGGCTGACTCATGGACATGAAACGGGATGATTTAAGGACTAGCCTGCCCTACACCGTAAATGGGATTAATTAATGCAACTAAGTTAGTGTTTAGTTTGGAATTTGTAAGTCTGTACGTGCAGCTTATCCTAGTGTTTAGATTTCAGATTTTGTGAAATAAATCAACCAGTTTTAATTTATTCCGTTGTCCCCCGTACAATTGACTTTATTTCTGGCAGTCAAGCGCAATGTACGGAATGCCTTACCTGCCGTATTCTAATGTTATTTTATTTCCATTTGAATCCCCTTTCTTACTAAACTTGTCCCAAAGCCAATCCATTGCTACGGCCATTCAAAATTCAAATCGAAAACAATTGCCAAAACGTGCTCTAAACGTGTAAATGGATTAGAGATTACAGAGCTTGAGTCAGTGGTCAGGGCTCATGCATTAATAGATACATACATAGGAGCATAAGCGTATTCGTATGCATGGGCTATTTTCTTTCCTTTGAGCATCAATTTTGTTTATACATACATACATTCAAAACAATCCTTTAAAAAAGATCCTTGTTTCGACAATAGCTCAGGCTCCAGTGAATGCTTCAGTACGCAAATGAGTAAGTCCCTGTGTGGTGATTTTATATTTCTGTTGACCCAATACTATCCCTAAAACCCGAGTCCTGACCTTGGGCAGAGAGGCAAGGACAAGGGGACAAGTTCGACCAATCAGAAATCAGGCCGACTTCCTTAGCTTTCTTCGACCGCTTTGGCGACTTTGGGTTCCTAAAAGGCTCCGACCAGGCCAAGGAAGCTTTTAGTTTCAAAGTCATATTCACATTGTAAGGAAGCACACTGCGAAGATTAATCCTAGTGCAAGTGCAAACAGCGCATAGTTTAACAGTTATATTTACCTACTTTTTGATTCAGTTGTTGCATCTTGGGTTGTAAACTATTTTAACCCATCCCGATTGGCTACTGACTGCGTAGTTGAGCTCAGACGTGGGACTCGAACATCTTTCATAGCTGTACCCAGTACAGATTAGGTTAGTATATTTTGTTTCATACTTTGGTGATGGTCTCAGCATAATACGCCTTCATGCAATGCAAGGTACTTGCAAATGAGCAGAGGATTTCGGTAACCGTTCCTGAATTTTTGAATTAAGTAATTGTAATTGTAATTTCAAAGTTGCATTCAGGTAGAAGTTTGTAATGAAGTT
Source organism: Hypogastrura burkilli (assembly GCA_034696285.1). Taxonomy (NCBI): domain Eukaryota; kingdom Metazoa; phylum Arthropoda; class Collembola; order Poduromorpha; family Hypogastruridae; genus Hypogastrura; species Hypogastrura burkilli. The sequence continues at coordinate 3,025 of JAQFZY010000487.1, read as the reverse complement.
CCTGTCCAGCACATTTTGTCAATTTTTTAAATTGATTGTTAGGCTGTCATGTTTCCGAGTGCTACACTTAAATCTTTTGATTTACTATACTTACCATGATTTTTTTTGTTCTTAATTTTAGTACCTACCGATACCGATGTACATATAAATACATAGTCCATACAATTACACAGGCATACATTGCTACAGGTGATCTACTGTGCAGAATCAATCGCCGCGTCTGCAGAATTTCTTTCTCATAATCTGTATAGGATTCCTTTCCCTCACATTATAAACAATCTTCGCTTCAGGTTAGAACGCTTTCTTACATACAATTACCTTACTATATTCTGCATAATTTGCAAATTCAAGCGTTTGTTGTATCTGGATCGGGATTGCTTGTGGTTTTGGTAGTTACGCCTGAAGGGAAGTATATTTGTTGAAAAAATTCAATAACTTCCTTACAAATCCATGATAATCATTCTAGAGGCATCCCATAAACAAATCGCTCACAAAAGATAAAGCCATTGCCTGGTTTAGTTCACGTTTAGAAGCTTTAAGGACTCTTTGAATACTATTAACGACGTTTTGGGGGGAAAATGCTACGCTGTATTTGTGTTTGTAACCATGGCTGAGGAATCATTTTCAGGCTACCAATTTCAGGTCTCATATCTTTCCTATGAAAAATATAAGTCCTTTCCAATCCGATGTGGCATTTTTTCCTAATTAAGTCCAATTTTGATTTATACTCCGATTCACAAGCTATAGGAATCCAAACGTTTACGACTCCGACACATTCCGATTGTGATACAGGTCTTTCCTATACGGAATACCGATGGTGATTTAGATACTAATACTGCTCTGATCAAAATTTCGATTCCCATTCCAATTTTGATAGGTACTGCATTTTTTCGATTAATTCCCATGTTGATTCTGAATTCTGATTCCGGAGCCAGTCATGAGAATCGAAACGTTTTTCACTTCTATTCAGATACTAATACTTCTCTTAAATACATAGCAAAAGCTTTTTCTGCAGAGTACAGATTCAGATCCCGATTCCCAAGCTTCTGATACAAAAAATTCCCGTTCCGACTCAAATTACGCTACTCAATTGTCCCGATAAGTTTTATTGCAACAGGTTTTTCCACACTAAGCGTCTATGCTATTGTGTTTGTACTTTGGACCATAATTTAGAGATGTCCCGTCGTTGCGAAGAATTAGGGAGCTGGGCCGCCGAGTCGGAGTTCTGTTTCGAAGACGCCATTGAGCCTTACTTCATCCGCGTTGACTCTGCCCATCAGCTCGATAGCTATTTCAGCTGGATCCCTTTTGACATGGAGAGCCAGCTGGAGAGCCAGGCGGCCAAGCTTGAAACTTGGGTCCGAGACCTCGAGGACATCCTTGTCCAAACCTCAGTCAAGCTGAGCCAGATCATGCTGGCCGGCCTCTACTTGTACTACAGCGGGGATCATGCTAATGCGGAGTCCTCCTTCGATCGGGCTTCTTGTTACATTGACGGCCTGACTGCGGACTCTGCCGAGGATCCTGACCATCTCGAAGCCTATCAGTATCTCCTCAATGCAACAAGAATCCACTTCCTTCTGAGGATTGGGCGGGACGTGGAGGCGGACGTATTGTTCAAGCTCACGCGGGGCATGAATCTGTACCCGATCCCGGCACGAGCCACCCTACTCGCCATGAAGGCTCTCTTTCTGAGTCACTTTGGGCAAAGCGGGGAGAAGCTCCTTCTCTGGCAAAGGGTAAGGAAATGGTCATGTCTAGGTTAGGCATATCTAATTGAACTGAACGTTTTTCCAGGTCACAGAGCTGGACCCCAATAGCCAGGATTGGCATCATTTCCTCTACCGAGCCATCAGAGGGATCCGGAGGGATCGTGACTACCTGGAAATCCCTTCTGACGAAGAGGTGGAAGTCTGCCAGACGGCCTATAATCTGGACCAGAAATCAGCCGAGGCCCTCTTTGACATGACAATGCTCTACTACGAGACGCTCAAGAGTAACAAGGCCCGTGGGGAGAAGAACACGCTTCTTCAGGATTTTGGACAAGCCGGCATTCTACGACAGCTCCTCTCCTTCTCGGCGTAAGTCAATTTCCGTCCACTGTGTCAAGTCCTCCTGGCCATAATCAAAATTGAGCTAATCGCATGATTTATGTTATGCTGGACATCTATTGTCTTCCATAATTTTGTACCTACTACCTAACAAGCCCGCCATAACGCGGAATCAGTTACTATATTTTCTACACATTTCTTGAGTACATGAGCCATAAAGGTGAATGGATGAGAAAATGTAGTTAGGTACTGATTCTGCGTTATGGCGTGCTTGTTACCTAGTCAAGGTAGAAGTATTTAAATACATTTGACAATACCGTGCGCCTACAGTTTAATGTAAACTCTCATTCTATGTATCCATACCTGCGTCATATTAGCACTAACCCGAGAAAAATTGCTGAATTGCCATTTTCAATAAATTTCCTGGCTTGTAGTAGTGAAATCCCATCCCAATCATGTGTGTAGTAGTGTCTAAACTCGAGAGCTCAGGTTAAATATAAATAGTAAGCCATAATGAAAACAGTCACTTCAGCTTCGAACTCAGCCTTTGTTCGGATTGCTTAAAGTCAACTTTACAAAAACCCGCTCCGGTGAAAATTGGTGATGCTGTAGGAGTATTTAGTGAGCGTCACTTCCACTGCGTGCAAGTTCGTCAAACCCCCTGGCAACATGTGCCCTTTTGTTTACACTTTTATTGATATACGGGCATACAATTCATGATTATATGTAGAACTAGCCAAATAAGCCCGCGCTAACGCGGAACGGATAAATACGTCTTCTAATTATTTCGAGGGTGCATGGATCACCCTTATCAGAAGCTCCACTAAAACAAACGGACCTATGACCCATGCACCCTAGAAATATTTAGAAGACGTATTTATCCGTTCCGCGTTAGCCCGGGCTTGTTTGGCTAGTCAAAGGAAACTATTTAATGATTAATGGAACTTTTACACTAATAGTAAGTCACTACATCA
>JAQFZY010000486.1:0-26863 GCA_034696285.1 Hypogastrura burkilli | reverse complement strand
CCTGAAATATCTAGTATGAAATTCGGCGTCATGGGGGGGGCCATGGCCCCTTTGGCCCTTATGTAGATCCGCCCTTGTTCTAAAGTGCTGGCTTCACATGGTCAAGGTCAAACGCTTAATAACAATATGACATAGAACTTGAATCTGAAAAGTTTGAACTCTTTTACTGATTTTTTAAAAATGCTTGGAAATTCGAATTGCTGTCACTTAATAGACCGAATTTATTACAACAGAACAATATATTAGTCCGAAGATTGGAATAGACAATGACGAGTCCAATGCAAAATTAGCTAGGAATACGCCAAATGTGTAACGGTTAAGTCCTACATATAAATATGCAGGCTGTAAGCTTAGGGGCAGACGGCTCTATTTCGATTGACCTCCACAGCCATCTCAATAATGTTATTCCCGAGGTAGTAGTCCGTCGAAATAATGTTGGCCTTCGAGTACCAGGCTTCGTTCTGGAACCAAGCCGTTACCGGGAGATTGATTAGTTCGGCAAATCCCCGCAATCCCACGTTTGGTTTCAGAATTATATCAGTTGGGGAGGGCGTGAGCTCTGCCATTGCTGACCAGAACTCTCCAGTACATCCGAATTCGTTCATAGCCTCCCCCAAATAAACTTCCAGGTCCTCTGCCTTGTTAACATCTCCCCAAGCCTGCAAATTTTTTATTTGCATTATGCCTGCTAAAATAACTATCACAGACACATGGACGACATTTTGTGCTTACGTGATACACAAATGGCCACAAAAAGTCATACTGCGGCGGATACTCTCCAACGTTGTATGAGAGGAGAATTGACTTCCCAGCCTCCCGAACCTGATTCAGCGTTGGATTGGAGCCGGAAGACTTCAAGTACAAATGCGAGCCGATTTGATCGAAGAGGAACTGAATGAATTCGGTGTGAACAGCATCTGCGTCTTCCGTTCCGAAACCGACCGGGAACCGATGGAGGTCAATAAGGACGACCTCATTGGTCTCCTCAACAAATCGCTTGACGTCTTCAAGGAAGGGAAGCAGTGGTCGTATCCGCGTCACGTCATGGTTGATATGGTACTTTTCATCAGTATTCGGATAGTACCCGATCCGGACGTCAAAGAATCGGATTCCGTGCATCAGTTGAGCGTATATGGGATCTTCCTGGCTGTTGAAAAAGTGAGAACGTACATGTAAATATTTTTTAAAATACAATATTTCCAGGTTTGTAAATATTGTACCGGAAATTATAGTAATTTTCGAATATTGTTGTCGATACTTTACCAGACATGCAATTTTACCAAAAATGTTATACCTGATTTAGACTAGATAAAACCTGGCAAACTTACTTGATAACATACTTAATGGCCAGATTAATATCATCGGGCCTCCCAGCGTAGACCTTCCAAGAGCCCGCATTGTGGGTCCCAGGAATCATTACGGACGTCAACGGCGTGTCCCCAATGACCCCCTTCAAGTCCTCCATCCATGTCGGGAAGAGCCTGAGGCAGTTGGTGAAGGAAGGGCTCTCCCCTTCTTCACTGAAGTAGGCTATCCAGAACCCAATGCAGTTATCAGCAGCGGCATTGACCCCGCCCTCGAAATCAAGCTCGCTGAACCGAATGGCCGTCTTGGACGTCCCAGTCCCTTCAGCCAAGTCGGCGACCTTAGCAAGCGCGTTCTCAGAATGACCTCCCGTAACGCTGGCTGGGTCATAATCGAAAATCCCGACCCAGCTACCGCTAGACCCTGGACTTAAGTTGACCCAGTTGGCCTCAAGCATTCGGTTCAGAAACTCGTCATTCTCGTCCACACCAGCCACCGAGCTCACGGTAAGGAAGACGTGGGCGTCTTCAAAGAGTCGGCCTAAGATAGGGAATGGCTTGTAATGTGTGCGTCATTCCCTTGAGACGGAGCTATCGCTGCATGTTGTACACGAAGTTACCGAGTACTTAAGTACATGCCATTGAAAATCATTTAAACGTTAATTGTTAATCAATTCCATTGAAAATTTAAATGGCATTTAAATTTAACAATTGACCGCAAGCTAGAATCTGTAGATTTACGAAGCATACCTGCTCTCCGAGGTTTGACGTTGAGCACCGGACTCGAGCTAGAGGGCAGAACGCTGGAAGCCAAAATAGCTAGAAGTATGAGCTGGTAAGAGGCCATTTCAACCTTTCAGCTTACCAATGTTAAATGGCAGGAAAGCTTGGGCCTATTTAAAGCTTGTTCGGTATCCCCTGCTATGAAGACGTATGCAAAAGTATAAAAACAAAATTATCTGACCCTGGCATGCGTGATTAAAATTCAATGATGGTGATTGGGGGATTTTTTCACAATTTCAATCCTATCACAATAGCCTTAACTTACTATCGACTGCTAATCAGTATTATCATTAAGCAGTTCAACTGTTGACAAGTGCTTCGGGTAATCCCTTTTATTACCTGATCAGCATGAAACTGAAACGGTTTTGGGTAACACCAATTTATTAATAGCCTGAGTCTATTAGAGTTTTCAGTATTTCTTGTGCAGGCAATACAACAATATTGCAATCCTGGGTTTTGAATTTGATTTCAAGAGCTACAGTAACGCTAAAATATACCTTGTACCTATACATATAGAATTGGTAGGTATCCTGATTAAATCAGGCCAAAAAGCCAAATTGAGCTTTTATTTAATGCAAAAGTTGAGATTTGGAAACCATTTCCGAGTGTTCAAGCTTTCAAGTGTATTTACACGGATTTAGTGGAATATACATAAATCCACCTGCTAGCTAAGGCATCAAAGGAACAATTATTTTTGAACAAGGCACGTAATCATTTCGTACGTAACGGACACGTTCTCAGAATCTGGGCTGACGTTGTAGAATTTGGTTACAGCCCGACGGTAGTCCTCCTTCAGATCATCTAGCAACTCTTTCGGGATTTTGGACAAGAACGGATTCAGGGACAAATATAATTCTGAAAAAGAAAGAGAATAGTAGACGTAGTTGAATAATTAGTGGTAAGGTCAAATGTGAGTAAAACAGAATAATGTGAACGGATCCATTCACAGCGCATACCTAGCAGAGTTACAAAGTTGTAGTCATACTTTCTGACATGTGTTTTTAGTTCCAGCGTCTTGAACCCAATGTCATCAAGTGCCTTTTTGAAGCACTTTTCTCCGTCCTCCCCATTTTCATACCATTCCGGTACATATTTTTGGTAACCCTTTCAACAAGATAGAGGATACAATCCCGTTTGCTAGAATCGTATTCTGTGCTTGAGAAACATGGAAACACTTTGTACCTGCATATAGGGCGCCCATTTTGGATCCTCCCCAAGAACTGACAGAGCCCCAAAAATATAGGATTTAGTAGCTACTGTAAATCCAAACTGTCCGCCTGGCTTCAACATATGATGGAATGTGCGAAGGGCTTTTCTATGTTACAAAAGGAACAGGAAAATTTTTGAATTACATTATAGCGTTGAAAAGTCATATGCCAAAATTCCAAATACTTTGCTCACGTATAGTCCTTGATGAAATGGAGAACATAGATGGAGAAGATCCGATCAAACTTCTGATCAAGAAGCGGGAAGTCAATGGCCTGGACGTCCGCTTGAACGTAAGTGACGAGCGGATGCGGGAAGTTGGCTTCAGCGTGCTTGATCATTTCCTTTGAAATGTCCGCAGCAACTATGGTTGAACCATATTTCTGGGCAAGTGGGACGAAGTGCTTGTGGGCAACGCTTCCAGCCCCGCATCCGTAGTCCAGAATTGTTTCATTCTCCTTCCAGCTCATGCCCTTGATCAGGGCGGGCACAAATTCCTCAGCGTCTTTGGCCGGGGCAGACTTGTGCTCCTCGTATCGTTCCGGGTCTTGCATTCTGTAGTTCTGGTATTCCCTGAAATTGGAAAAAAGAGAAAAATAATTTTTAATTTCGAGATTCCGATTGAAAAATTAGTTACCTACGCAGTTATTAGAGCTCTCAAGTCCGCCTCTGGTCGTCCTAATAAGAAGTGGACAGAAGAACTAAGAACGAGTCCGTTTTGTGTGGAAACCTTAATATTACAGTAAAGGGTCTTATTCACCGCGGCTTCTAATTATCATATCGGCCAAAGGTTACGAGATAGTAGTGTTCTGGGTTCTGGCCTATTACAAAATACTTCAGGGACTGGTCGTTATATGTAAAATGTAAATCAAAATCATTATACAACAATCATAACCTCCAACTGTCACGCTTAAGATTATCGCGTCCAAATCCTATCTCTGGCTTAATCTTCTATTTATGTATTATGTACTTACCATGTACTACATATAACTGTCTCACTACAAGTAGGTAGACTAGCATAATTATATATTTATTTATGGTATTGATAATGAACAACAATAGTAAACACAGTTCAGCCGTCTTCCTACTGTTATGAGTTATGAGTCATGTCACAAACATTATAAGCATGTCGGTAACTTTTTTTCATTATTTATTCAGAACCGATTTTGTTTTACATTTTAATACAATTTTTTAAAACTACAAAATCGCAAAATTAGAAGACATCCAGCATCGATTTTGGTTTTTTTGAACCTTCCGGCCCAGAACCTCAGACCTGTTTTTCAACTAAGCATGTAAACATTTCGTATGTAAAGGTCACAAGCTCCGTATTTGGACTGACTCCAAACTCAGTAGCAAGAAATGATCGGAAATCATCCTTCAGATCATTCAGCATTTCCGGCGGAATCTTCGGCAGAGCATTCATCGTAGATATTGCTAGTTCTAGAAAAGACGGAATCAGACGATCAGAGGATACGGATATCGTTAGCGTTATTTGTTTAAACCTTAGTCAACTTTAAAACTATACTTACTAAACCGGAATTGCCCGCATACAATTAACAGTTCTTACTTCTTACCTATGAGAGTAGCAAATTTATCTGTGTGCTGTCTTGTGTGCGTCTTTATATCAAGAATCCTGAGAGGGATGTCCTCAAGGGCCTCTCTGAAGCACTTCTCGGGATCGTCGCCATTTTCCAACCATTCTTCAAAGAATTCTTGGTAACCCTTCAAAAATAGGAAACCCATGTGACGGCATAACAGAAAAATTTGGATTGTTACTGTGTGAATCACCTAAAATAAATTTGGCAGGACACAACAGAATAATCAGAACTGCACAGAATCCATAATATACATTCTTGAATTCCGCTTTGAATCGTCCAACTACATCCCAAAGCGTAATATACGTTTAGGTTACAATTATATACATACCTTCATATAATGGGCCCATTTCGGATGCTTCCCGATATGTTTAACAGCTTGATAGCCATAAATTCTGGTCATTACTGTGAAACCGAGTTGTCCTCCTGGTTTCAATATTTGATGAAATGAACGAAGGGCTCTTCTGTAAGTTATAATTCCATATCACTAGTATACAATATATTGATTCTGTATTTAAAAAAACACGAAGTAGCCCAATATTCTTGCTAACGCACCTGTAGTCCTTGATGAAATGGAGAACATAGATTGAGAAGATCCGATCGAACTTGTGATCCAATAGCGGGGAGCCCGGCTCCTGAATGTCTCCCTGGACATAAGTGACGAGAGGATGTGGGAAGTTGGCCTCAGCATACTTCAACATTTCCCTCGAAATGTCCACGGCCACAATATTCGAGTTATATAGCTCGGCCAGGGGCACGAAGTGCTTGTGACCAACGCTCCCGGCACCGCATCCCGTAGTCTAGAATAGTCTCATTTTCCTTCCAGGTCATGCCCTTGGCCAGGGCCGGCACAAATTCCTCAGCATCTTTGGCAACAGCAGACTTGTTGGCCTCGTATCTCTTCGGGTCCTGCATTTTCCCGTTGTACACGCTGCGCAAACTTCAACAAGAATAAGGGTGGATGCTCTAAATAATCCGCTTAATAATAATAAACAATTTGATAAGTCTAGCCATAATTCTGTTCTGACCAGGTTTGCAGGTTGCAGGTAAATGGATGCAGTATGTATACTTTTCTATAGGAAGTTTATTTTTGTGTTTAAAAAAAAAAAACTAAACCACCTTGTACTGGTCATATCTTTTGTCCCAGGCATCCACTTCCCCCTCATCAGCATCATCACACGTTTGATTACGTCGATAATATCTAATCTCAGAGTACACAATGAATAGTATGCTATGTAATTTAGATCGAGCACCATTTGTATATAAACTCAAACTACGCAAAGGACCACGACCCACGACATGAACCAACTTTTAAAAGTGACAAACTTATAAATCCGAATTAAAACTCAGAAACATAGCAAGCTCAACCGGTTTATTAGACTTTATTATACATAGAAGAAATAAATGTAACAAACTATTGATCCCTATCTACTGAAAGCAAGACTTTAAATCTTGAATAAGTACAATTGTAATGTGTAAAGGTTTACTCAGACAAAAATAACAGCGCATCTGAATTTACAGAAACTCACTAGGGCACGGACCCAGAACCTTAGTACTGTTTTTCAAAGAAGCATGTCATCATTTCGTAGGTAAGGGGCACGGACGCGGAATCTGGACTAATTCCATAGACCTCGGCAGTAAATCGACGGAAGGCATATCCTTCAGATCATGAAGCATATCCTGTGGAATCTTCAGCAGAAAAGGATTTAGGGACATTCCCAGCTATAGTAAAGAAGAATTAGAATATTATTGTGATTGGCGTAAATTATGAAACGGCTTATGATCTTGTAATAAGACCCTTATGATCTTGTAATAAACTTTTCTTTAAGGCGTTCCAGGCTTGTAGGTCATCCACAGGTCATCGGATATGGCACTATATACTATGAGGAAATCCTACACTGCCAACTGACAAGAAGGCCATGAATATCTAACAATGTATTTAAATACTTGGCTTGAGCTGGTCTTAGAATTACGATTTAAGTTAGTAAGAGCCTGACGACAGTTAGTGCTCCAATGATGCATATATTAACAGTAAGCTTCCAAGTAGCTTCTCCGTTTTCTATTGTTTATGTAAATTACGCAGGGTTAGCATGTTTTATAACAACGTGTTAAAACATTGTTTTAAAACATTAAAAAAAAACGTTGTTTGATTTATAAAAAACATGTTTTAAACAATGAAAACATGCCTTAAGCAATAAAAAATGTTTTTTTTAAGAAAACGTTTTTTTCTATATAAAAAACACGTTTTAAACTGTTTTTTGTTTTTTCTTTAAAAAAAACTTTTTATTTATAAAAACATGTTTTAAACAATAGAAAGCGGTTTTTTTGCTTGTAATTAAAAAAACGTTTTTTTTTATAAAAAAAACATGTTTTTTCCAACTCTGTAAATTAGGGTAATTACTTGAATTAGGACAAAATGCATGTCATGAAATTGGGAGGCTTCCACTATGTAATCAATTTATTCAGAACCATCATAACATAACAGTAAAGCTACGTTTACATCAAAACGCACAATACGGTTACACGGACTCAACCCGAAGTCAACTGTATTGTCACGCACAAAAGAGAACATAAATAATATAATTTGTAATACTGGTTTGAAAAAGATTCTAGGTGACGTTAACATACAATTCACCTATTACACTACAACGAAATAGACCCTGCACGCGCATAGCACAAACACAAATGCCCAAATGCCACACACACACAGATGACTATTTCAGTAGGAGACAAGAGACTAACATAAAGCTACTACTCCAATTTAACTAGTATCTAAGAAAAATTAGAAACAAAAAAGAACCTCGTCAGGCTGAATAATATTAATGACCACATACTATAAGAATTAATATGTGTAATTAAGAGGATGAAAACATTGCTCCAACCTTCAAAATTGAGAAAAGATGTAAGAACCCGCTAAATCCAATGGAACTTAGAATTTTGAATAGACAAATGAAGTTCTAAGTTCCAGTTATACTTGTACTCGTGTTGTAAGCCATATACGTTAAGCATAAGTTGAGACACAGAATTCCTCAGCGGGAAGCTAGGCGTAAGTATTCCAGGACCATGAAAGATGCAGACTTCCGGGCCTGTCCCGTTCCCGTTCCGTTCCCCATGAAAATAACACGGGTGTCCAGGCCAACTGAGACGACGGACCGGTACTTTTGGTCATCCTGCGCGGGCGGAAAGTCAAGATACTCCAACTTCCAGTTCTGTTCCTCGGCAACTTCAGCAAGGATCAGGGTCTGGTCACTCTTCTGAACGTCCACGGTCTTCATTCTCTGGAACGGGAAAAATATGATACCGCTATAGCAGTATTGGCAAAGCCAAAGAATTAAATTCTCATAAAAGTGATTGGCCTACCAAAAGTATTTCCAGCTTAGGCCCACTAAGTGTCTTCAGAGACTGAAGGACTTCCGGCAGTTTTAATGGACTGGGCTCAGTAAGAACGAGCTGTGCTACCTGTCCCAGTGTCTTCTTCTTCGATAGACTGAGACTGAGGTTGGCTAGCTTCTTGCAAAGTAAATCTTGTTCGGATTCTGGAAACAAGGACGGGGCCATAGTTGGTTCCTCCATTGCATCCTTCAACTTTTGAAGGACTTTTTCAGCAGCTGCACGCTTAGCAATCTTCTTCGTGTCCCCAATCCCTTCTTCAACCGTCTTTGAGTTGAGTCGGCAAATAATTGTAAACGTAGGGCGACATGGATTTACTTCATTTTCTGCGTCCTGAAGTACAAATTGAAACACAGAAATAGTCACAATTATGCCAATAAGCAGGAACAATTTCTAGTCCGACAATCTGCTTGCACAATACCATAAGTAGTTGAAAAAAGTACTGTATAATAAAATTAATTGGCAAAAATTCTAAAGGTAAGAGAAGGTCGTTGGCAAGTGTTCAAGAATTACTCGAATCTAAAACTGTGGTCGCATCTGTGCGTGACCTCAAGAACTGAAAACTGAACACTAAACAGGATATTGTGCTGCGCGTAAACGAGACCTGTATCAAAATCCAGCTATAATACCGTTGAAAATAAGGACTTAATATTTTAAGTATTTAAAATTTTAGCTTTGGTTTGAAGATGCAATTCTGTTCATCGAATAATACTGACTCGTAATACACGACGATAAACTAGAAGTCGGAGTACCTCATATTCCGGCGGCGGAATTCGTGCCCGCATACACATATCGTTCAATTCGCCGACGGGATTTGCTGGACTAGTCCCATCCCCATTCCCAAGTGACTCAGTCCTTGTCTTCTGACTCTGCGGCGTGTACGAGATCAAAGCTTCAGCTCTTTCATCCATCTTGAGCAGAATAGCCTTAGCAGCCGCTTGCTTAGCATCCTTCTTGTTGGCAGCCGTTGCTGAAGCTAAGAAATTAAGAAACGATTGTTTTGATTAGAGTCAGTGACTTTACAGTAGTGGTTTAACTGATCTCCTTACCTTCCCACAAGCATGAGTTCCGTTCAACCTTGATTTTGCAAGTAAATGTCCGAGTGTGATCCAGCCCTTCTTCGGAAAGGTCCACATTGGCGATAATCTTGCTCTTTAGTAAAACTTCGTTCAAGAGGGCCAGTGGGGTTCGAGGGGGGCTCACCGGGCTCTGATGCTGGGTTGGGGTCCGTTGGCCCTCCTGACCCTGTTGCTGAGGTCGCTGTAAAATCTGAGTGACGATATTCTCTTGTCCACGAGAAATGGGCGTCGTGGGGCCAGTTTCAGTACGGTTGCTGTAGTTCCCGTCACCGCTGCCAACACGGCCTGAGTTCTGCTGCTGGTGGAACATGTTGTTAAATGTGGAGGTCATCGACATGGGATTAATGGAGGATGAATTAAGTTGATGACGTACGAGCTGTTTCAAAAAGCCAATGAGATTAAAGAGGTCACAAATTCTCATAAATTAAACGACAGGATTCATGAAAAATAAAAACCCGAGATCAATCAAGGTCCCTTAAAATGTTCACAAGCATAAGTAAAAACAAACACTCATCTTCAGCGCAAAAAACAAGTGAATCCATTACCAATACAATTTGCAAGTGGTAATAAATGGTTGAAATTAATTAATCAGGTATAAAATTGTATACGCTACCTACACCTACCATAAGTTGAAAATACATGGGAGGGACATATGCTAGATAAGGTACAGTTCCAGAAGAACCAAGAGCGCTGAGCGCTGCTCTGCCCGGGTGAAAACAATGGAGATGGATATAACCTCTTGCCTGTTTCCTGTAGTCACAATCACGAATCACTGATCACCAATTTCGGAAAATCAGTTATTTTAACTAAAAAGTTAATTGGTATCAAACACACTAAACCAAGTTTATCTTAGTTTATTGATTTATTATGGATGATGACACATGACATAAAAACAATTGGACAACCAAAATGCTATAATTAATGCGCATAAGCAATAAGGAACAAGTCCTTTAATTGTTTACCCTCATTAGCTCATATTTACGACTTAATGTTCCCTCATCATCATACACACATGTTTGCTACAAAAACGCTCTAATCCTAAATCCTAAGCGACGTTTAAGCGCTTGTGTTATAGCTACGTATTTCCAAAAGTAACAATTGAATTGCTTTGCTTTTTTGCTACAATAAATTAATTGAAAATGGAACGAGGAACGGGCTATCCTTTCCCCATGATGAGGTCCCATAAGCTGCCCATGGGCCCTCATTTCAGATTTGTTTAAGTATAACGATGACGTGGTGAGGTCAAGAACTTTAATTCTTAATTTTACCTGAATACGTTCACCTTCCGGCTTTTTGGATCAATCAGCTTGTTTGGGATTCGGGAATACGCGGCAAGGTTATTCCACTGTACAATCTTTACGCGAGGCGAGAGTGAGACATTCGTCTCAAGTCGTCTCTGCCTACTAGGTACAATACAGTGAGGTTTTCCACCGTAGGCCACTCCAGCGGATTTAATTTTATCAGTCCACATAACCTCGTTCTAAATCAGGTTCATACACGTTCATACACGCCGGCCGCGGCCCTTTCCTTACTAATTAGATTAGTAAGTACGCCACACAGTACGGAAAGGAGTCGGGCTACCTGAAACGTACACGAACCTGATTTAGCACGAGGTTATGTGACCTGCTAAAATTAAATCCGACGGAGTGGCCCACTTTGAAGCCTCACTGTATATTCACTATTATTCATATGGTTGCCTCATTCTTCACGTTTGTTCGTCTAAAATACATTTTGTTTTTATATTTGATAGATTAATATATGCTTTCATTATTAATTTGAACAAGACACAAGACTCATGAGGCATTTGTTTCCGAACTATTATAAAATTACTGAAAGGTGGCTGTCATCTCGATCACAGCCGCATTTCTCAACCCAGACCCGCCAAATCACGGACACAAAAAGTTATGACCGATATCCGGTGACCAAGTTGGCTGGTCAGAATTTTAGGGTCAAGGGCTTACCTCATTGGGGGCCAAAACCATGCCCACTAGAGACGAATTTATAAGACTTTTCTTTTAACATGTTTTAATAATAATAAAATAATTTAAACTTACACTATTATATTCGCCATGGCCAATACCAACCAGGACCAGAATATACTAATTGCACCAAAACGTAATAACGAAGTGCTGCAAGGTGCAGTTTCTTTTTTTAGATAAACTATTTATCAAATGCTTAATGCTAATGCTAAATCGAATGCTAAATTAATCGAATTAATGAATGCAATTATTTATACAGTGTAGAGCCAAGTTCGCGAAGCTGTGGTGCTGCGTACACAAGTATAGACAGGAGTCGAAGGCGACGTTACTAGTATTAAAGCATAATATTTTCGGTTTTATTCAATAATTAGAATTGAAGTAACAAGAGCGAATTCGCATTCTGATAAAGGCCGAGAGATTATTTGACAGTTTCCCTCTAAATATTCAGCTCAGCCCCTCCATCAAGCTCACCCTTGTATTTAGCTAAGACGGGGTCAACCTCTTCAGCGAGAAACTCGATAACCTGAAATGTGCCCAGATTCAATTTAAACAACAGGAGTAACAATTCAATTATGAAGTATGCAGTTTAAAAGTTTACCTGCTCAGGTGCCCGACCTACAAAGCTGGACGGGTCCAATAGGGAGTCCAAATCATTCCAAATTGGTTGGAAATAGGCCGTATTTCGGATCCGTTGGACCAAGTCATTGTCCTTCCCTTCCTCTTTGACGACCTTAGCTGATTGATGGGAAAGGACCCGGATTTGCTCGTGGCATTCCTGCAAAGGCATTACGAAATGTGTTTCTAAAATGTTAAAATTAGAAAAACTATATCTTGGCCCACGTTACCTGTCTATCTCCTCCTCTTGTGACCATGGCCATAATGAAGTTCTCAGTTGCCATAAACGGGAGCTCGTAGCTAATGCGCCTCTTGATAATTTCAGGGTATGGGACGAGACCCTCAAATATGTTTTGCAAAGTTTGGAGGATGGCGTCGGCAGTAAGGAAGCCCTCAGAAAGCGTGATACGACGATTGGCCGAATCATCTAGAGTTCTCTCTAGCCATTGGGTAGAAGCTGTAGCATAGGCATTCGTGGTTAGGGTTGTCACGTGACGAGCTAGTGAGCATACCTGCAAAATATTTAAATCAAGTTAAAATATGCATAGGTAGGTATCTACATATGTTAAATTAAACACTAAACAGAAAGATGTACGAGGCTTACCCTTTCGCTTCTCATGGGATTCCTCTTGTACGCCATGGCCGAAGAACCAATCTGAGACTTTTCGAAAGGCTCCTCAAGTTCCTTCATGTTGGCCAAAAGTCGGATATCTGTGCAGATCTGGAAAACAAATAGGAATTTATGGTACGCCCCTATTTTCGAGTGAATAAATAAAAAAATAAAAACACCTTACACAAATACGCAAATTGGTGATTCCGGCGATTATAATGACCGCGCAGATATCCTATTTACCTTATGACAACTTGCGCCCAACCCAGCCAAGGCACTCATCACATCAACATCGACCCGTCGGCTATAAGTTTGTCCAGTGACTCCATAAGACTTCTCAAACCCAGCATCCTTGGTCACCAGCCTGTCTAATTCTTTGACCTTGGCATGATCCCCACTGAAGAGCTGGAAGAAGCTAGCCTGGGTTCCGGTTGTTCCCTTCACTCCACGGAAACGCAGATCAGCCTTGGCTCTGGAAATATTCCGCTCGTCGAAAAGCAAGTCCTGGATCCAGAGGGTAGCCCGCTTTCCCAAAGTAGTCAGCTGCGCTGGTCTAGAATATGATTTTGTAAAATGTCATTTAAGTGTTCTCAGTTCTCATAAATAATCTGAGGAAAATCAAAAATGACTTACAGGATGTTGCACAACTTACTGTAAATGAGTGAATCCAAGAACAGGTAAATCCTTATTTTCCCGAGCAAACTTTGAAAGGCGATCAATGCAGCGGGCCAATTTGGGAAGGATGATTTGGAAACCGTCTCGAATTATGATTAAGTCCTGGATAATAAAGACATGGATTGAAATATTGCAAATCGAGTGGAGATAATTTTATTAGCGACACTAAACCGAAGCTCACCGTATTGTCTCCCACGAAACAGCTGGTGGCCCCCAAATGAATGATTGGAGCCGCATTTGGACAACATTTAGCAAACGTGTGAACATGAGCCATTACGTCGTGACGAACGGCCTTCTCCTCAACAGCCGCCATCTCAAAGTCAATGTTGTAAATATTGGCTGACATCTCATCAATTTGAGAGTCGGTAATCGGCTGTCCGAGTGTCTATGAAATCGCACAACTCGTTATAACATCATACAAAGCTAGTGGTGATGGTGTGAAATGCTAAAAGATAAATTAGTTCCTACTTCAATAGAGACATGTAGCATTATACCTTTTCGTTCTTGGCCAGGATTACCCAGAGCTTCCTCCAAAGTGAGAACTTATTGAGGTCACTCCAATTGTACAGCATCTCTTCAGAGGCATATCTGGTGCTGAGGGGGGACCGGTAGGTCACCTCCTTAGGGTACTTCCTCTTAGCAGCAGCCTCCCCAGGAAACGTTGAAAGTAGGGACATAATAATAATAATGGGAATAAGAAGTCACGTTTTATTTAAATTGCTTTAAGAGCTGCGGCGGACAGAATCCTTCTCCTTGAAGTGGAAACTGCAAAAGAAAGTCAATTTGCGTTATTGCACAAGAACGCCGATGCCGAACGCTTAATTTAGAAACAACATGCGAGTCATATGACGTCGTACATCTATTAGTATGCTATCTATGTACTATTACATTTTACACTGAAGTAGGTCTGTGGAGTAAGAATTAAGGAGGATTTGACGTAATCTTCTTTAGTGTATTCAGCTTAGCCAAGAGTCCCAAATCTGTCAGCAGTCATTTAGTGTTATCGGGTAGGGACTAGGGAAGTATGCGTATACTGCATTTAATATGTGCTTGTGCTATTATGTCTTCTGCTTTCTGCTTTATCCTTTCTTATTACGTAACGTATAAGAACGTAACCTCCCACCTTAAAACAAGTCGGATAAGATTATTGGGTTAGTGGTTGTACAGAGGTATGTACATAGTATAAGCTTAAAGGTTTTGTTTAGAAAATTGGACAGTATGAATCACCAATCACGAAGTCGAAGTCAACCAATGTAAAAGATTTCCTATCGAAATCTATTGTTTTACTTCTTGGTATAAATATTCTTTTTAGACCAGAATTTGTTGCTCTTTTTAATGGTGCAATTTATGGACTAATGCTAATAATTCGAATCATATGTAATGGTTGTGCATGCATACCGTCTATACTACGTAAAGGAGACTAATTTTAGCACACAGGCGTACTACACAAGGCCACGGGCGTCCAGAATCAACTCACCTTCAACTTTCAGCAAATTGTCAATTCCAACTTGAAATTAAATCTTCACACACGTGACGTAGAAGTTCTTAGACTATTTTCTTGTTCTTGTTCTTGGGCTGCTTGGCTGCTGCTATGCTGGCCGGTTGGTTCTTAAGTCCTAAGCCCGCCCGACAAAACACAAAACCGAGAATTCTCTTACCTTCAATTCAATGTGCCCCAATATCGGAAATGCTTACACGTACGTGCATTTCGGAAAAAATTGACAACTAATAATCGCGAACACGAATATGGCTACGAACATATGTGATGTCAATTTAAATGTATTATTGTCCGATTTTTATTTACGTAATCCCATCTATCAAATTATTTCCTGTCAATCAACATTTCCTGAACACTCCCGTCCTCCCGCTCAATGAGGTCAAGCCGGCCCGGCCGATCCCCATCACAAAAGTAGGTACAAATGGCGGAGCCGGACAAGAAAAGGGCAAGCCCAAGAAGAGCCAGGCTAATTGGCAGAGCCTGTGACTTTGGATCCGGGAGTCTAATTTCGGAGTTCCCGATCCGAACGCATCCGTCCTCAAAGCACATGTCACACTTCTTCGGGTCCCCCGTACAATTATTTCGGCACTGTTTCAGCTTGAAGAGCAAGTCCACATAGCGGTTCCGGGGATCCTTGACCCCGGCCCTGTACTTTTCGTATCTCCGCTGAACACTAAGGCAGTCGTACTTGTGGAGGAGTTGCGTGACGAGAAACGGCTTCGAACAGCCCAATAAGACCCCGTTCATTTTGAACCTTCCAAGACCGGGCCCACTGATTTCAAAGGAGCTGACGGAGCAGGCTTGATTCTTATGATGGGTTGACTCCGTTCCGCAGAAACCATCGATCTCCAGTTTCTTCCAGGCAAAGTCGTCTCCCTGCTCGGGACAGATTGGGAGGCCCAGCTCCTTCTCTATGAAGAAGTTCTGACGATAGACCGTGTTCACAAAGTTGTAGACGTCCGAACAGTTCGGCTTCGGACACTCCTCGAGTCGGTAGCATTTCTGACAGTTCAGTGCCGTAGATCCTGTATGTAACACGATAACAAGGTTTGAAAAGAATTATGAGCATCTCCTGCCGTTTGCGATGTTGTCGTAGCCGAAAGTGTACACCGAAGTGGACAAAACAACAAAGCCAAAATACGACTTAAAACGCTTTTCCGGAAAGGATGAATTTCGGCATTTTTATACTGTTCTGTGTACAAAGTGTATGCAGATTTGCATATTCGGCGTTCACCTGTGATTAGAAGTAATAGAAGTGCAAGAACCAGGTCCAATTCCCGAATCTGTAAAGACCGGAGTTTCCTGAAAGTTCCAACCTCCAAATACTGCTGCATCATGGCGCAGTCACTTATATGCACGGTTTTTATTTTTTCTAAACATTGGATGATTGTTCTATTTCTACCTAAAACGTACGAGTTCAATCAATGTAAGGTACAATCCAGTTCGATACGAAATACCTGCAATATATTAATTGATCTGACCACTTCTAGGTAAGGTTATCTGTTTCGGTACGCTTTACACATTGATTGAATCATCGTCTTCCCAAAGGAAAATAGGTTTTTAGTATTTCTTTACTGCGGATGTCCGTAACCTCAAACCCTACGTAACTGAAAACCGCAGATAAGTAAAGTACATAGTATAAACTCCCGTTAGTGCTAAATTTAAATATGTGGAATGTAGCTTTTGCTGCTATATTGTGCTTGAATTTAATTTACAACTGCAGTGCACATATTAAGTATTGTACCATTAAAAATAATAATAATGCTTGTTCAATTTTACACATAAAATTTATATTTTACTGAAACTATAGCTGTAGGAAGGAATTGTATGTATAAGTTTGAACACAGAATTAGAAAATCGTCGTATGTTAAACTTTTACGAATCATATTTAATTCCAAGAAATGTGAGTAGTGTTATAAGAATTCCAAGCCCTACTAATATACAAATGACTATTGCTTGTAAGCTCAAACTACCCTCCTCCATCCAACTTCCGGAACCTCGAAATGTACGAATCCCACTATATCTCGGATTAATGCAATAGTCGTGATTGTAGCACAAGTCCGTAAGCTGAGCACAGTGTTCCAGCTCCAGGAAGTGCTTCCTTGAATTAAAAGCAAAGCTTTCCGAGGTTTCCAAAGAACAGGCCTGGGCCTTCTTCCTGCTCTCTGATATCTTCTCGAGCAGAGCCATGCTAGCACATCCCATGACCGTCCCGAAAACGGACGAATTAGTCTTGGAGGCCGTGTCCAGCGTGGACACTTTGAACCTTCCAAGGGCACATGTGGGCCGCCCCTGGATCCCTACGCAGGGAACTGAGCTTGGTGGACCTAGGCGGAGGTCATCCCACTCTCCGCCGGCTCCAGCGGGCTTCGGGCATCCCGGTAGCTCAGTATAGGCCTCCTCCATGTTGTAGAACTTGGCAATTTCCTGGGTCACAAAGTACTTGATTGACATGCAGTCCTCACTTGGGTTCGTTAGCCCTTCGGAGCAGGAAAGGGTAATGCACTTGTAACAGAGCAGGGAGCGTCTGGTCCGGTCAACGGAGTTCCCTGTTAAAAGTTAATGCACTAGGTTACAGATCCACGTTTTGGGCACTTAACTTTACCAATGCTGTCCAATTGGCGAAATCCCTAATGACTGTTCGTATTTTATTGTATTACCTTGACTCAGCAAGCCCAGCATAGCGGCCACTAAAATATTTAGCTTTATGGGGATCATGTGTAAGAATAATAATATACAGTACTTTATAAGAAGCTAGTATTTGGATTCAAGTTGAGAATATACAGACAATTATGCAAAGAAGCAGCTTTGGCAGGAGGAATACTTTGACTTCCTTGTTTCTGGTCACTGTCACTAGTCACTCCTCTTCAATATGTACCGTGATGAATTTCGTCATGATTTTTGGATTTAGAATTTAGATAAACTAAGTTTATTATGCGGTTCAGTTGTACCTACTATGCTATATTACGCTATTGTATTTGTATTTGGCCATGTTAATGTTGCACAGTATGCTGTTAGGTGATGCCTGATGCCTGTAGTGAAGAAAACTGAAACCATGTTTTATACCTTAAGCTGCTACGCTTTCCTTGTATTTTGTGGTCACTAAAGTTATGAACCAAAAAATGTTGGTGGCCTATCTGGAGAAATAATTTGAGTACGTACTATAGATCGAAATTCAAACACATAATTTCATAAACTTTGAAATTCGAGTATGTTTGGTCGAATTTATTGCGGAAATTGGTTATATTGCATTATTATTATATTGTCGTCATTTCAAACGTACATCTTCGTTCATCTGTTTTTCATCACTAAATACATATATAAGTGGGTAGACATGACGTAATACTACATATTTAGTCTAAAGTAGGAAATATTTCTTTACTGAATTATTGCATCAGGTATATTATCCGCACCTGCAATAAATAAATCAAGTGCTTACCCCTTGAACGGTAAGGAATAGCGGTTAAGGGCATGGGATTATGTACAGGTATCTGAAGGCACTTCATTACTTTCGCAAAGGTTACAGATGAAGAATTCACAAAAGGTACACACTTGTTAGTCACATTGCATAATTAAGTAAGGCATCAATGAAGAAGAACGAATTTAAGCGTATCGATGTATACAGCTAAGTGTTATTGCCACTACACGCTAATATTAAAACATATGTTATAGTTGAATATCTAAAGCCACATACTCTGTGTCTAAAACCGACGCTTGTGCATGTTGCGTTGAGCTGCCAAAGTATAGGTAAGTAGGTACTTGAAGTTTTCCTCGCTGCTCAACTAAGCATTATACTTGATCCCGGCAAAGGTCAGTATCATAATCAGTATCCCAATAACAACAAAGGCCCAAATAATGACACGAAGGGAAATGACGGGGTCATAGGCGGGCTGCCTAAACGACCTCACTTCACTGTACCGGGGATGAATGCAGTAGTCCTCCTCATAGCACATGTCCGAGACACGCGTACAGTGTTCCAACTGCAGGAAGTGCTTCAGAGAGTTCTTGGTCTCACTCTCCCCAAAGTCGAGATGACAGCCAATGAGCGTGCTCAGGGAAGTAATGGCCTTCTTTTTGGTGGCTGAGGCCTTGATGTTGTCCATGAGGCCCTTTGTGGCACACCCAGTGACTGTCCCATAGCTCGTCACGTTGACCCCCGTCTCTGTGATTTGGGAATGCACTTGGAATCGGCCCAGCGTGCAGGTGGCTTGCCCGTTCTTTGCATTCAGGATTGGGGCGCACTCGATGGAGCTGGGCGGCGTGAGCTTGAGGCTCTCCCACTGGAGCAAGTTCCCGGGATCCGGGCAGGTCGGAAGGTCATAGTCCCCGCCCATTTGGTAGTAGAATTCCAACTCCTTGAGAACGAACTTCTTCATGGACCCACAAATGGCGGGGTCATTGTCACACGAGAAACTAATACATCTCAGGCATCGGAGGGACGTTTGAGAGGAGCCTGGGAAATTTAAATGGACAGATTAGAGTTGATCTTGGTGTCTGTAAATCAAAGTTTCTACGAATATTTTACATTTAGGTACAGGTAGCAAGTAAAGTAGTAACTGATTAAAAGCAAGTACAGCATTACCTACTGGCACTACATGGTCAGCATTACCTGACACCACTACATCTTCAGCCTCATCTAACAATGACACTACAAATAATACAGAGCATTACAGAAACAACAAGAAGCAACAATAAGCAACACATTTGAATACCAAATATATTTAGGTAGCGTACCTTGGGGTACAATGGCGAACACCGTGAACAAGATGAGGGCCACATGATTGTATTGATAAAGCATACTGCTGCAGCTTTTTAATAAGGCCATTTCTGATCCAACGTGATACAGTTACAGGAAAATCAAAATAACAAGATAGAATACCTGTTCACATTCACATATTGCGTAGGATTAGAGAATGCATAGATTAAGCGTTAACTTTAAAGCCGAAATCGCTTACAGTGAACTGAACTGTGACGGTTATAAATATCTACCGATCTTGATTGAGTGTTGTAACATGCAACTGTGACTGTGGCAGAAGATAACTGAATCTGGGTTCAGCTTGTGGTCTGTGGTATGATCAGCCACTTCTGGCGAAAGAGAAACAAGAAATAATACACATAAGACTTCTTAGCTACAGCATACAGCATTAGGACTTTGGAGAGAGACAGATAAAAATACTTACAATTTGTAACTGTTCTTAAGACTCTCAGCACCCCGAGAGCCTGTAAATAAACAGAGTAAATAGTACATACAATTTGTGCATGCGGTACGATGCTACGCATCATTCTGAGGTAGTTTAAATTAGGAATTAACCTAAAATAGTATCTCTTTTCATGGCAAGAAGGAAGATGGTCACTAAAGTAAGTACAGTACCTAAATACATACAAAATAGTACATACATACGCGTCTGTTAAACATCATTCATCGCCCTCAATTCGTCTAACAATTTATGACCCTCGCTATTTCATAAGTTCCATCCTATGAAGTCATGAATCGTTCGTCACTGAGTTTTAGGAAATCGGATCTAAAATAAAACTGATAAAAGCTAGCCAGTTACAAGGGACCACGGACCAAATACATGGAGTCGTGGTAGCCAGTTAGATTTCTGCCAAATTTGCACAGCGCTTCCTTAGGTCGTCCGTAACAATATAAGGCTTAAGATGACTTCCAATCGATCCGACGCCAGCTTGGCCCGCTACGTCGACCATATTTTTACATAGAGAAAGTCGTCCTGAACATTTTTATTTACCCGAATATTTCATTGCTGGTCGCCGAGCATTGAGTTACAATAACGATAGCCAAATTTCATTTAAGTTCAAGTTGATCTGGCGCCATCTTGAGCCGCTACGGCAACGACACACCCTTCTGACGAGCTTGGATTCATTAGAGAATCAAGATGACGCCAGATCGACTTAACGTCAATTTAAACCATGTTTAGGACGTCATAAGGAAGCGTTGTGCAAAGTTTGGTGAAATTCGAACTGGCTATCACGGCTGTATGCATTGGGTGCGCGTTGCGCTGTCTTTCTAAACTACATATGTATACATAATATGTATATGCAATATGGAATGTGGATCTGTCTCTATAGAATCCAATACGTCTCTAGAGCTTAAACTGAATTCACACAAAGTAATAATTGAGATTATTTTTGAGAGAAGAGTCATAGTCATAAATAAGTCACGTCATACCTAATGGTAACACACATCAAGTAAAGGTTTTAAAACGAAAAGCTTAGATGTATGAAATATTAACGAAGGTGTTATTTCCGGTTGCTGACACTGTAATATGTGTATAATACTAATACACAATACCAATAAACCGTTGTAACCGGCATAGCCAAAGAGCGGAGTGTAATATGCGAGCATATGTGACGGCACACTATATCTAATATGACCTTGACCTTTAATCCGCTAAACCGCATTATCAGGAATCATTTAATGAAACCAGTTTTAAATCGATTCATTGGTTCGCGAGTTAAAGGCACTTAAACGCTGCAGACCTTGACCTTTGACCTTTGACGTGACGACTTTATGACCTTACCAGTATGAAACATTGAAACCGTTTTAGAAACTGGTGTAAAGCTAGTTGAGTAGATTGGAGGTTGACCTCGACCCTTGACCGAAGAGATTTAGCATGATACGTTCTGAAAACCAAACTATTAGTAGAAATCCATTGGCGAAAACCGTTTTCAAATCGGCCCATTGGTTCTAAAGTTATGGGCATTTGGAAGCACATGACCTTGACCTTTCACCTTTGACCTGACGTATTTAGCACAATTACCTTAGGAGTAATCGATGGGTGAAAAGCATTTTTAAATCATTGCAAAGTGTATAGGGTACCTTGACCCTTATAACAGGGTATATGGTAGTTTGACCCGCCGTTTAGCTGCGAGTCAAAATTAAGAATCGATTGGTGAAAACAGTTTTGGGATCGGATCAGTGGTTATCGAGTTATAAGCCCGACACAGACATGCAGACAGACAGAAAAGTGGAGCATATTATTGGTAGCTTTTAAGCTGCTCAATTTCGTGAACTCATTTAATGATGAATGATGGACACATTATGTGGTACCTACTAAAGTATTAAATGTGCTCATACTCATTCATAACCTATATGTGATCCGTGACACGCGATCATGCAATGTATGCAATGTAAACCCTCCACCCGCTCACCATTATTGCCATTATTTCAACACCAACAACCGACCCCCAAAGCTCCAGTCAGATTCGGATTTCGGATACAGTCAGCTGACACTCTGAGACAGTACCACAGTACCAGCAGTAGGTTGCGTTGTAATAAGAATTTGCCTCTACATATATACTCTTACTCTGGACTGGATCACTCCTGGCTGGGCCTGCGAGGCACAAAATTAGGAGTTTAAATAAATTAATATAGGTACATAGTTTTTATTCCAATGACCAAGTTTAAGTACACATGTTCTACATACATGTTATCGATATCCATATTACGTATGTATTTTACTTATAGGTCATGTTGTTACTTTAGTATGAAAAAAATGTTAAAAGTTAAAACACTACCTGGCCAAGTGACAAGTCGAGAACGCCAAAAACTGTGCCGAAACCCTACTAATGAGAATCCTAGTTCGCCGTGCCGTGATCAGACACTTCGTTGACTCGAAACTCTAAAGGCTATTTCTAGTTAGAAACAGAAAAATATTATAGCACACGGAAAATGTGAGGAACCCTAAAACGAAAAATCAAATTATTTACGAACGTGTGTGTGGCGTGGTAAAATTCTGGAGCTGGAAGGGTGAGATTGAGACTTGAGAGTGCTATGCTAAGTTACTTATCCTTTGTATGTCGTATCTCGTATCTCGTGCATATGTATATCGTATATCGTCGTATGTCTCACCTTCACTTTTCGTTGATTGTACTACCTTGGTATATGGCTTTAGGTATTCCTTATGAGCCTTATGAATATACATACATACTGGGCCCTACCCTACAATATACTTCATTCATATTCATTGGTGTCAATAATGTTTAATGTTTAATGTTAATGCTATGCTTTATGCATACATTTGGACTTGGGACCTACCTGTACTCCACCTGCACTGCAGCTGATTCATTACTATTCCTATTGCTGACCCCTGACACTATTGGTAATTGGAATACAGTTATTATATGCTGGAAACGCCCACCTATGGTATAAGGTGTAATTTCAACACTTTAACACGACATTAAGACAAGAGGGAGAATATAGAAATATAAGAAAACAGTCCTTCCACAAACGAAAAGTCTCTGGATGATTTAATAAATTCAAAATGTTCGGGATTCAGATTCAGGCTTCAGATCGACGATTATTGACAAACAAAAGCGGATACTACTTTAAGACTAGGAGACACTGAACTGTGAACTGTGATATTAATCAATACTGGACGGGAAGGAATCCAGCGGGCGCTATTGTCCCAAACAAATCCGATCAGGCCATGAAAAAGCTAATGTCCAAGATAAATCTGGACCGCAGGCACGAAAAGTACATATATTCAAATTCGTGCAAAATGCTGATTAGAACAAATCATCGAACAAATCAAAGACAACTACAAAAATGATCGAATTGAATGCAGTTGGGATTCATTTACCTAAAGGATTCATTTCTTTAACATAATGGGAATTTTCAATCTTTTCTGACGCCGTATTTTGATTCATTGATAACGGTGCAGATTCCGTCTGGTGCATGAATGAAAGCCTCTGCAGGCAGCGGTAAGAAATTTCAGCGGATGAGAAGCAATGATCATGAGACGAATTCTCAGTTTCCGCTTCAGAAATGCAGATGATCAAGCAGGATCCGCCGCGGTTGTGCATGCCTGATGTGCGTGGTTATTTGAGCTGGGGGTGAACGCTGATTACAGTACAGTATTTACGCTGCTACCTGCATGTCGCAGAATGTTTAATAGGAAATCCAGACAGTATATATTACGCAAGCCGTGTGTTTGCGGAGTCAAAATCAATCAATGATCCCTATTTTCGTTCATTTTTGATTTACAGAAAATCAGAGACAAGTTCCAGAAGCACTTATAATTCGTTTTTTTTTTCATTTCGTTGGATTTCAAAAAAAGGCAGTGAGCATCGCATAACATAACTACATATGTATAAACCCGGCTCAGCCCTGCGCTATATCCATAGCCAGTAAACATATTCTGCATTGTCATTGATAGCTGCATTATGAATTACTACTACTTACTACTGTCAGTGCCTAGCTAGAAAACGCGGAGTAAGTTTCGGATGGTCAAAACAGGGAATTTATTTCGATGTATGTGAACAATGTTCGATTATATTGGACAGGTTTTTAGTTCGCTCGCAGGCATACTCTCGCTTTTGCGTAACACGGTGTAATAAACGATAGTGTCACTATGTCGAATGAATAGTTTATTGCGTTGGTTTTTTAGTTAATTTTTACCGATTATACATACAAAAGGTCTTCGTATTGGTCTACGTAGTTTGCTTTAAAGCTTATTAGGGCAGCTGCTGTCTGGGCACTGGTACGCATGAGTACAGACGCTGATTGAAGGTAGGACACAGAAGATAGTCCCCGGAGCGCACTCAAACTTATCGTCCACCAGCTCGCCATCCTGCTCATCGCACACATGGTATGCTGTGCAGCTTTCAGGGTCCGGAAAGTAACCTGGAGCTGTGCATTCAAATTCTATTGGGCCGGACGTTACCGGGGCCTCAGTTGGCTGTTGTGTCGGAGCTACTGTTGGTTGCACAGTTGGGCGATGGGTAGGTTGGACCGTTGGCTGCACAGTTGGGCGATGGGTAGGCTGGACCGTTGGCTGCACAGTAGGTTGGACCGTTGGCTGCACAGTTGGGCGATGGGTAGGTTGGACCGTTGGCTGCACAGTTGGGCGATGGGTAGGTTGGACCGTTGGCTGCACAGTTGGGCGATGGGTAGGTTGGACCGTTGGCTGCACAGTTGGTTGGACCGTAGGCTGAACCGTTGGCTGCACAGTTGGTTGGACCGTAGGCTGAACCGTTGGCTGTACAGTTGGTTGGACCGTTGGCTGCACAGTTGGTTGATGGGTCGGGCTTTCAGTTGGGGGCTCAGTAGGAGACTGAGTTGTGGGAGACGGGCCTGTAGAATATATACGACAATTATTAGTAGTCAACCTTAGATTAGTTGGTTAGTAATTACGTATTACGTAGTAAATATAAGAATGCACTTTTATGTGGAAAACTTACACGAGCCATGAACACAGCCTTTAACGCTGGCATCATAATATTTGTTGAATAGGCAATTGTATGCTCCATCGTGGTAGAGCAGACCGAAGAAGCTATAGCAGATAAAGAATTTCTTGCATTCGGTTGGATGCGGATGCTTCCCTGTGCTCGGACATTTGAAAGTACTGAGGTCCTCCGAAGGAGCGGAGGCTGCTGCTACTGCAATACTTGCAGCAATCTGGTAAAACGATTACAATTGTTAATAAAATATCAAACATGATTACTAGGGCCCAACTAAGATAATTCAGAATCAGGATTAGGGCTTACCAGGAGTGCTAGGAAAAGTTTAGCCATTCTTAGTCAAGTCGGTCTAGTAAGCTTAATTTCGAATAAAGCGTAAAACGTTAACTTTGTTCGTGTTATAAATAAATGGTTAGTATTATACCGGGTGAGAAGCTAAAGTGAATAGAAGGTTGCAGTGTTAACCTTTTTTATACTCGAATTCAAATTGAATGTCACTCGATCGAAATGGAAACTGATGCTTATCTTTCATTGTTTCAGCGCAGATTCATTTTTCGAACCTTATCGATACGGAAATTTTACAGCATTCATTCCTTTTGCATGCAATAATCAATTGTAATATATGTACATACGTATATGTAGCTACTGAGAACTGATACTCCTGAAGTTTGACGAGCATACGTGGGTTGGCTGTCTGAGAGCAAATAACAGTTTGAAGTAGCAAATTCATAGTTAGGAACTATTTAATTTAATTTCTTTAAAACGTATTACACGTGTAAACTGTTGAGTTTAAAAAGATGGAGGCTCGCTACTAGCCCAGGAGTTAGATGACCATCCTACATTATAAAACAGCATGTGGCGTTTCCTTGTGTTAGGTACATCGTCTGACGGGGTAAGGGTCAGAGTTCAGGGTATACATACACAGATTCACATATACAGCGCCCTAACATTTTAATGATTGTTGTATAACCTGATAAGCCAAATTGGCTGAAAGAAACGTGACCGGAAAAGTTTGGCAATTATCGGTATTGTATAGGACTACTTGCTCGCTTTTAAGCAGTTTTTTCCGGAAAAGCACACAAAACAGGTACGAATTAGGCTCAAGTACATGTCAGATGCAGATACTAAGTAGTATGTACATTGTTATACTCGGAATCGGAATTTAGCTGGAGCATGCCTATAAACTTGATCTTTGGACATTAAATCCTCGTGCGTCAAAACAGATTTGATATTAACGAAAACGTGTCAACATGTGGGATCAATAGTTTGCACTTGAAAAGTGAGCCAGGTGCTACACAGCAGGTCCCGTTCGATTTGTCTCGTAGGCTCGCCGCATTGATCAACGTTATAAAGCACTGGAGCGGGCAGGTTTAGCAGAAATCTGGGAATACGTGCTAATAAAGTATTGAATCGTAAATTATTATTAATTCATTTGTTAGATAAAAGGATAAAATATGGCGTCAGAAAAGACGCGAAAGTCTCTTAAGTACATGATGAGTCCTTTCAAAAGTATAAAACAAGCTTTACGATTGAAGGATTTCTGTTAAATTACGAAACCAATTCAAGACATTAAATTCGATAAATTATACGCCGTTGTCTTCGTTTTTACGTAGCTCTTGCCTAAAATAAAGAAATACGCATTGCATTACATATTCAATTTCGAGATTTGGTGGGAATCTATGATGATTTTCACTAATTAAATACATATATTTACCTAAGAATTTTAGTAAAGGTAAGTATTTAACTACTTTAAAATTACTAGCCCAACCTCTGCTGTATTTTCTATGCAAATTTCTATGAGAAAGTAGTCTATGCCTTTGTGAAGTTCAAGCTATCATAAACGTCATCTTGCTTTCGATGCATTCGTAGCTTAATTTAATATACATAAGTAAATATATAAGTCAAAACCAAAATCGAATCAAGTATAGA